>VZRX01012428.1:9627-202113 GCA_013398075.1 Notiomystis cincta
GGGTGTGTGGAAGGGGAGGAGGGGAGGGAGGGGGGAGAAATCAAATAAATAAATAACCTCCGCACCAATAAGAGAGGCAGCGGCTGCCGAGAAGGCTGGGATCGGATGGGAGAGGTCCTTCTTGGGCTCTATTTGTTTGTTTGTGACTGGAGCTGCAAAGTTCAGAGCCAAACGTGTTGCTTTCCGGCGGCGGCGACCGCCCCGCTTCACCTGCTCCGCTGACGGGTACCTGCCCGGGGCGGCCCCGCCGCTCTGCGGGCCCTCCGCCCGGCATCCTGCCTGCCGCTGGGGCCGACGGACGGCAGAGGAGCGCGGGGCTGTGTCTCTCGCCTGCTCGCCTTCCCCTCCGCGCCTGCCGGAGGGCAACGGACAGGTGAGTGCTTCTTTGCCGCACTTCTGCCCAGCCCGGCGCGGAGGGTGCCTCCGCTCCGTAGTCACCTGTCACTGCAGGAGCTGCTCATTTATCAAACTTTGCCTCCTGTCGCCTCCCGCACCCCCTGTCTTGCCTTTTGCGGAGGGCGAACGCTCCGGGTTAATTGGTTTTGCGCAGAGGGAAGCCGCGAGGGGCGGGAAAGGGGGGTCCCGCTCTGCAGAGCACAGCTCAGCCTTGTCAGGAGAGGGGGTTTGTCCCAGCCGCTCGCCCCTGCTGCCGCTGAGTGCCATAGCCGCTCGGGGCCGCAGCCCGGGGCCCCTCTTCCCACACGAGTTCGCGGCGCGGAGGCGGCGCGGGCGCCCGGCGGAGCGAAGTTTTTTTTTGCCCTGCAGGGAGCCCGCGGGGCCCGTGCAACAGGCACCGTCCTGCGGAGGGAGGGCGGAGGGGCGCCTCGGCCGCCGGCGTGGGGCTCCCGGCGGCCGCGAGCAGACCTGTGCCCTTTTAGGTAATCCCGCTTTGTTTCCAGCACCTCCAGGGGTTTGCCTTGCGGGGAGCCTGTGCCATGCGGGTGCATGTGAGCGCCTGGCAGCAGCCCCCGGAGGCACGCCTCCTCTTAGGAAGGAGAGAAAGTTGCCGATGCTCAGGAAGGTCGGATACGGTGGTTCCACCCGGCTGCGTGGAAGATGCGCGTTGGGGCTCCGGGCGGCTTTGCCCGCCCCGCGGCGGCGGCGCCCCGGGGAAGGCAGGGAGCGAGCGGGTGCTGCGGGGCGCGGGCGCCCGGCAGGTGGAGCCGTGGGGAGCGGCGGCGGTGATGGTTTGTCTCGGCTTGGGCAGCGTGGCGAGCGGAGCCCGTAGGCGCGGTGCGAAGCGGCCCGGTACCGCCGAACCCGCTGCGCAGCGGCCGGGATGGGTCCTTCAGGGGGATGCGGTGAGCGGGGTGCGCCGGGCGGTGCGCGCCTTCCTGCGGGCGCCGCAGGTGGACACGGTGCCCTGCGGTGTTAGCCTTACCCCTGGTCACACGCGTATTTTTTCTACCATTGATCGTCGTTCCGTTTGTCACTGTGTATTGGAAAATGATCAGATTCGAGGAGTAGTCTGTCTTAATTATCACAGAATGTATAAAAACGTAATTGCTAAAATTATTCAATAGTGGTTAACAATTAAAAGATTATCCCAGTATTCTGCAGCTAGCAAGGAACAGACTGTACTAATTGGATAGTTAATGACATTTAAATGGGCAGGTTTTCTTAAAATAGGAAGCTCCACTCTTCCAGGGAGCTGAACAGAGTGTTAGAATGTTAAATAATTATATTACAGTGATGGTAACACTTCTGCAAGAGCTTAAGGTGTTAGCTTGGCCAGCAGCACTGGGACAGCCTTTGCCCAATTTTAGAGCATTGGTTAAGAGAAGGCTGGATTTTCATCACTTCTCCTTTAATAGGTAAATATAGCTAAATGGTATAGAAATATGTGTGAAACAAATTGAAAGGGTGGCAATAATTTACATATTGTTCAGTGAAATCTTCCATCTTCAACTGACATAATTTGACTGAATTGATAATTGAACTTGAATTGTATGCTATTAGCCACTTAAGACGTGACTTTTATGTATCTTTATGCCACTTACACTGATTGGAAATACTTGTTTAATATTGTGGAGACTGGATATGGGATGGTGTAACAACACTTTTCTTGTCACCCTTTAATAACTAAAGAGCTAATGCAGTTTGGTTTCTTTTTGGTGTTAATAACGTTGCAGGTTAAACACTTCACTAATGAAGTGATAAATAAATCAGCAGTGCAGCTAAACTGTATTTTCCGAACTCTAGGTTCTCCACATTTCTCATGTTTCTTGCACAACTTGAAAATGTCCTGTGAGAAATTCATACAACGACTGCATAAACTTGTTGCATTTTGTGGTAAAAGTTTTCTTAATGTAATAAAGTTGGCATAACAAGAAGCAACACAATGTAATCTTACATTTGCGGTATTTCTTTTCCAGAGACAAAATGTTTTCCATTATCTTAATCAAAGCCATATACTTAAGAAAAGTGCCAGAAATTGAATTTAATAAGAGATTAACTCCACAAATTAAATAGGATATTCTATATTAAGAACTACTGTAGAGAATAACACATAATTAAAATTGTAAAGTATGTTGGTATTTTTACATACCTGGGCTTTATTCAGTCAATCAGGAGTTTTTGTCACAGTATAGTTTTGTGCTCCTTTGTGGTATAAAAATGCATAAAGAAGCTCCTGAAATGCTGGCCTAAATACTGAAAGGGCTTGGCGTGTTTGTCTCCTAAGTCAGTGAAAATGGTGAGCTTCACAGAAGTTATATTCATAATTGTGAAACTAATTTATTTTCTTCTTGTGTTGGGTGCTATAGCTGCCACTTAGAAATCTTTCTGTGTTGTATTCCAGCCTCATTCTTTTCACTATTTTAGATGCATTTCTCAAACACTTCCCTTATTCTTGCATGCCAAAGTATTCAAATATTTCCTATGAGCATTGCTGCTGACTTCTGAAGCTGAATTCCATCTATGCTGTCCAAATAAGTGTTTCTAAAAACTCAGAACAATAGAACTTCTTGGGTTTTCCTCAGTTCCTGTAAAAATGTTAGTTTAAATGAAGATAGTGTTTAATGTTAAGATTGGATTTCCTCCAGAACAGAAGTATGAATTTCCACACAACTGATAAATAGACAACTGAATGTGCTATCAGAGATTTACCAAACACTGATGTCTTGACATCTGGATTTGTTACATTTCTTTAATAAAAGATGGAGTGTGAGAAAATGCTGTAGAGGGTTTTTTTTGAGAGGGAAAACCCCACAACTCTGAGACAAAAGGAATATTAAAAAATATTCTCCATGACATACTAGATTCTATAATGCTGGCTGAGGGGAGGGAGGTTATTTGTATATTTTCCACATACTGTACTAAAATGATACCAGCATAAGTTTTACAAGAAAATTAACTGTTTTTAAAATCCTTCTGGTGAAACACAGACACATTTCTTCTGTATAACATGTAGATACTTTTCCCCGATCTTTCCCAGTCCTCTTTCTGTAAATCTATGCAAGAAGGTTCCCTGGCATTATCAAGCATATTCTTGTGTATTGCTTCCAATTTGTAGCACTTGAAATCTTTGTTTCACCCTACCATTTGTTAGACTAATGTTAAAATTACTGTCCTTGCTAGAATGGAAGTTTCCTTCTGCTCTTCTGACACTTTCTAAAAAATGCATACCAGTGTACACAGTTTCTAGAAATGTTGTATTTATTAAACTGACAATTCCTAGAAAATGAAATTTTAATATTGGGGGAGAAGGGAAAGAAGTCCTTAAATCCTGTCTAATTACCATGCATTGCTTGTTAAATGAGAGAATGTCAGCTTCTGGGCACATGCCTCTATCATAACAATAAAGTCATATTAGTAAAATTCCCTATGGTTGACTTTGAAGCTACAGCTGCAGCTTGTGCCAGGTAAAAAAACATACTTAAGAAACAAGCAAAATATTTTTTAATGCATTGAGGTGAAGAATCTGTGAAATTCAGAATCTGAGAATATTTCTAGTGTAGGTAATAAAAATTATTACCTGTGATAGATACTGGAGTAAGAGTTCTGGAAGCCAGTACTTACAGGGTTTTAAAAATATTTTGGCTTCATATATACCAAGATTTTTTTTTCTGTTATAAGAGCATTTTACTGCATTAAAAATAGCAATTGAAGTTATAAACGTTCTATAGGGTTAGCCACAGTTTGCAAATTATCAGAATGACTAAAGCATTAGATTACACTTTTGTTTGTGCAATAAAGACAATTTCATACAAAACTTGACTTGCAGCTCTGTTAAGTCATGAATATGTTCTCACTTCTGAAATTGTGTTCCTTCATTCAAGTCTGTAAAGTCTTACACGTGGACCTGTTAATTCTGGACTATGAATTCAGGAATTTAAAGATGGGTAGTCTAGGACTAGGTTTTTTGAAGAGTAACATTTTATCAAACAGAGGAGACTTCTTGGTTTAGCAGACACATGCACTGTTACATACTTAAGTATGCTTCTATATGCCTTCTGTGAAGAAACCAGTCTTATGTAATTAATCTTAGCAAGAGGCACTATCTGCTTTACAGACTGCTTTAGAGATTTAATTCATCTAACACCTTCTACCCCAAGTAACTTGTACTCCATCTATTAGACAATAAGACTAAATTTGCAAAGATTCTTTTAAAGCACAGGAAGTGTCTTCTACTGTAGCATCTAGAAAGATCAGCATGAAATATTTGCAAATAGTTTTCCTCTAGAAACAGAAACTGAGTCAAAGATAATTTAGTTTTGTTGATTCAGATTGTAACTGTGAAATATTGCATGAAAGAAGCTCTGCCTGTGAGCTCTGCTGAAATCTAGAACTCTTGAGAACGTCTCTTCTAATAGCTGCTAAATGTTTCAATGTTAATTAGGCAGTAATGTAAATTGAATCAAATGTTACAACAGCGTAATGTTCTCCTGTTGAATGGAAGTTCTATACCTAAGCAAACATACTTTCAGCAAACAAGAATATTTCAGCATTGCCTGTTCAATAGGAAGTGTTTCTTCAAAAGTCCTTAATAGTGCCCTATGAGACACTCAGAAATCTGGTTGTTGTATTTCTGTTGTAGCAATCTAACGAGAGCAGCATCTCTTTCCCTTCAACTCTTCCCTTCTGCACTTTACAGAAATCTGTAGAGTGACACACGTGGTGGCTCTCTAGTCCTAGTCCTTACCAATGCCTAAGACTTCTGCCAGCTGAAGCTTTTACCTCGTCCAAGGGTAAAAGAAAGCAAGAAGGGTGAGCTGTGTTCCAGAATATGGCATTGTGACTGCTGGGCAGTGCAGATCTGCAGAGGGCAGGTTGGCAGCCATCTCACTGTATGTCATCTGGGCCCCTGTGGAATAGCTGGAGCAGGAGCATTTTGAACACGTGGGGAAGTGGTCAAGTTGCTCTTCCCTTCAGATAGACACCTATGCATTGACAGTTCTTCTGTGTATTTGGGGTCACCCCATCTTTAAAGCAGTGTTTAAAATCAAATTGATTGAATCTCTGAAGGAATACATGGTGGCAAATCATTCTGTCTGAGGTAGTGTTCCCACGCCTGTTCTACCTTTGTGTTGTAAGCCTGCTCTCCTTAGGGCAGGGTAACATTGAGATGTAGCCATAATGATGTTCAAAGGAACATCAGCTGTTTCCAAGGGCAGGGAGCAGGGCACAGTCAGGAGAAGACAGCAGGCCAGTAAGGATTGAGGCTGTATTTATCCACTTTTAGAGCAAGTTGGGTGAGGACGTGAGGAGGATGAAGTATGTGGTAATTGATGGTGACATTGACCATGGGTCACAGCAAGTGTGAAGTTTGTTCAAGTTTGTACTGAAACACCACTAACTCAGCTCTGAGAGATATTATTCCTCTTTATGGTAGACTGACCATTCTCTGCATGATTTCAGATGAAATAATTTGAACTGTTAGCAAAATTATCAGAAATTGCACTGATTTATGTTATGAGTGAGAAAACTAATTCAAAACTTGTTCCTGCAGATACTACATATATGTTTAATCTGATGATGAGGCCTGCTTCTATTTTTAGGATTACAACTTGATACAACAGGAGATATGAAGCATAATCTTAATGGAAGCAGTCTGCTTCATGCTTTTCCTTTTTGAAAAAACACTATTTTCATTTTGGTGGATGTCTGCAATAATTCACACCTCAGCAACTATATATAATATTGCTTCAGTTAGATGCTAACCTCTGTAAATCATTGGGGTATAGCTTGTTCTTGGACAGCAGAGATTACTAAACCTAATTTTTGACTGAAATAAAAGTCTATATTCAAGGAACATACAAGTCTTATCACTGTAATTTTTAAGTATTTCTAACTATTTCCTACAGTGAAAGGGATAAAATACATGGATGAGAATCAAAATAGACTAGCTGATGGTCTAAGGGGAAATCAAGCTTTGAAGTGAGGAGTCTGTAGTCAATAGAGATTCATACTTTTTTTTTTTTTTTAATTTCAGCAAATCTGCTCATTTAGGGTGCAGGCACGGGATAGCCTGTGAATTAGGTACCAGGGGTAAGAAGGTACTGTCCATTCACTTAAAAGCTACTGCTAATTTAATTGGATCTTTAGCTGCCTTTCAGACGAAACTGCAAATGTATTCCTATTCCATTGCAGTAAGAAGTAAAATATGTTCATTTGCAGCTGCAAGACTAATTAATTTTACTTCACTTTGCAAAAGATTTACTGGGGCTTATGTGGCCCTGGGAAAAAGAATTGTAGATTGTTGTAAAGTGCTCTAGAATGAAGATTTTATTTTTTTCTTAAAAACTGACTAGTTAGGGTTTACTTCAGCAATAGTTAGGATTAGCTACACTGAAGCTAGAATAAGGGTTGGGAGTTACCATCCTTCCTTAGACTCACTAGTAAATACTTGTAACTTAGTGAGTATTTTCTCAGATAGGCTTTCTGGTTTGTCATGCAAAAAACATGGGGAAGAAAGAGAATGAGAAGAGATTGCGTGAGCCTGACTGGCAAACAGCACCAGCTGTTACAACAGTCAAGGGGGAAGAGGAGTTCCTTCCGTAGGAGGAACTGAAGGAGTGAGGGTTGGATTTCATATAAAGAAGAAAAGAAGGAGTACTAGGAAGAGAACAGTTAGAGAAGGCTTTAAAATACCACCTTGTCAGAAGTTCTTAGGGCAAAGAGGTTAGTCACCAAAGGGGGGGAAAGTAGTGGGATTTTTAAATTTTATTTTTTTTTAAATTAAAAAATCCCACTACTTTTCTGGGGGTAAGACATAAGTTGGAGTTTGTCTCTTGAAGACCTTGTGGTGTGCTCTAGGGGACATGCAGTGAATATCCAAAACAAAATGGGGCTTCTTTAGGTTTAAGCTGAGTGGGGGAGAGCTACTCTATATGCACAGAGTTTACCTTATACTGTGTGGGCTTTGTGTTTTTGGAGAACTGGAAGAGCTTTTGGTAATTTCCACAGTTTTCTGCCCTTGTTTCCTTTTTTCTAATCTATCATTCTTCTGTCTTTTTCTCTATTTTTGGAGAACTGGAAGAGCTTTTAGTAATTTCCACAGTTTTCTGCCCTTGTTTCCTTTTTATAATCTGTCATTCTACTGTCTTTTTCTCTGTCTTTGTTTTCTTTACCCTGGGATTGAAGAACATGAGGATCAGAAGATAAAACTGACCTAAACTGAAAACTCCCTGAACCAGTAGAATTGGCTGGTGCTGTGATCACACTCAATTTCTCACTGCTGCTAGTGGCATGTAGAGTAATATTGTGAAAGAGTCTGTCAATTTTTGGTTCAGCTACTAGTTGTCATAATGGTAAAGAGTTAGAGGGAGAGTATCTATCTTCAGGCAGTGAATGAGAAACTTTATTAGTGAAAGGAAAACTCGTATTTTTTTCCAAAGCTGTTTCTTTTTCTCATTATAAAACTTACATGTAGAGTCTTTTCTTGACTGAATATCTGCAGCTGATTTTCAAAAACTGTGCATGACATTTGAAACCTTGATTCTATATACATTTTTCTTGATGGAAAAGTTAAATTCTTAAAATTCTCTAACCTTCTCAACTGAATTATTTAGAGGACTACACACACCACCAACCAATCTATAATGAGTAATTCTGTGGTGCAGGAAAAAAAAAAAATGTTTTTAACCATATTGAATTGCCTCATGCCTCCAGTTAGTTTTGCTGGTGCAAAGGAGGGTGCAAAATAGGGGTGGAGATGGAATCTACTTTAGCCACCATTGTCATTAGAAGAAAGATTTGTAGAACTTCTGCCTCATGTTTTGTATAATTTATATTCTGTAATCAGAAGGTTTTGTGATGGTATAATTATTATCTTTTATTTTCTGTAAGACCTGGAGACCTAGTCCAAGAGCAGGACAGGGCTCTTGTGCTACATAGCACATGCATTTAATGAGTACAGATTCTGTTATATCCTTGTGTTGGACATAAGATTCCCATCTTGTCAAAATGTATGTACTTATGTAAGTAGCCCATCTAATAAAATGTAACAATATTTGTTGCTATTTGGAACATTAGAAAATGTACTTAAACTTTAAGCTTTCTCACTTTTATCTTGGGTGGTTTGTGTTTTGTTTTGTTTTTTTTTTTTTTTCACTCACCTGTGACCATTCTACCATCTGTTTCATATGAGGAATTCCATGGCTTTCAGATCACCCTCTGAGGATCCTGTTTGCCATTTATGAATTGATAACTCTTGCTATAGAGTAACCAGTGTGCTATTGTAATTTTTTTGCTACAGAAATTTTCTATTGCTGCTTTTCTTTACTAAAGGGACTTTCTCCAGCCAGCCAACAAGTCTTCCTTTTTGGCCTGCTCTTCTGGTCTTTTGACTGTATTCCTGCTGTTATTGTAGCTATCTGCATTTACAACTTGTAATTTAATGTGGTCAGCCCTGAATGTGGGTCCTGAGCTTTGTGATTTGAGTGGCTGTCCTTTTTTCTGAGTCTTTGTTTGACTGCCCTTCACCTCCCCACAGAAATACTCCTAAGCTGATATTTTGGGAGCCAAATCTGAGTCTCAGGCAATCCTTTTTGTAAATAATTTGTAAGTCTGGAAAAAGATCTATTGACCAAAATTGTTTCTTTATTAGTATACAGATTATGATCTGTTTTAGAGTTGTGCTCAGCAGTCACACTTGCTCAGAATAACGCAAGAAGCATATTCCTCTTTTTTTCTTATTTTTAATTTTCCTTTTCCTAGAAGCCAATTTGAAGGCAGGAAAGAGTCTTAGCCACATGAAACTCTTGTCAACTTACCTAGGAAAAAGATGCACACTGGGTGCATAGGTATAAGACTCTATTTCATCACTGTCGTGGTAATTCATCTCAATCTTACTTTTGGGAGGCCACTTCTAGATTTAATGTCAATTTGCATTTCAGGGAATACCTTGTTTCTATTTCTTCACTGCACTGAAGATATCCTTGCTTATTATATGACAGCATTTTTGAAATGCCTATCATGTTTGTAAAATATCTACAGTGACAAAACATACACAGTAAAATGTAAGCTGCAGAAAATAAAATTGCATATTGAACCTCCAGTAGTTTCAAAGAAAAACAGCCAAAGTTGACAACTTCAGGAGGGGTTTTTTATTGTCCTGCATTTTCCTAACATTCCTTCTGTACTCTAAGATGGTGAATAGGTGTCCTTACATGTTTAAAGCTTGCCAAGCCTGGATGCTGAGGGAACACACAATAGAAGTTTAAATGTCAGTAGTATTTTTTTTTTAGGTTTGTTTGAAAGCCCTCAATAACCACAGTAGAAACAATGCTAAATGGGGGAACAATAAGCAAGGTATTTCAGTAATTAGACATTCAAGCCACCATCATGAACTTTCACTTTTTCAAAACAAAAGCTTTCATCTTTGTGCTGTCCTCAGTGAAGAATACCAAACCTGTCTAAATTCTGCATTTACTGTCTTCTAAGGGGTTATGCTATGTAATGTGCAGAATTAATATATTGTATTATACCTGCAGTTCCTCAAAATCAATAATCAGTCTTTTTCCATTATAATCATTTTTGCAAGGAAGTACAAGGATAGTGTAACACTGCAAAGTAAAAATTGCATGTACTTCTGTGTGATTTTGCTACTGCAGCTTACTCTCTTGTCCTCAGAACTAACAAAAGCTATCAAGTAGACTGCATATTCTGCTTATTGTAGATATTACAGTGATAGGCCCTCTTTATTTAATATTTTATTATTGGCACTGCTGTGAAAATGGATAAACACAAGTAGATTTTAATGAGAAATTAATTTTAATTGATGACTTAAGGGTTTGCAGGATTTGAGGTTTGACAGTGTGTACAACATGTATTTTGGCTAGGACTGCTGGTGAAAAACTGTGTTGAAAACATCCTTCTCTTCACATTTTACGTAGTTATCAAATGTCTTGTTCTTTTCAGTTTCTTTCTCAGGACTTTTCTTCATGAAACCATCTGTAGTTAAAAGAAATGCCATGTTTACTCCAGATATGTAATCCTTCACTTCTAATAGCATCTCATTATTAAACCAAATCGCACCCAGTAAACACAAAAACCTCTTTAAAAAAAACCTCAAGTTATCCATACGCACATATTTTCTTAGCACATTGAACTTGAAATCTACTATGAAAATGCTTAATGATAAACTACATCAGACTGGAAGCTAAAGTTTTAGTTTTCTGCTGGACCAGTCTTCACTACTTTAATCTTCTGATTTTTTTTCCACGTTTTCCCTGAAGTTATTAAAATATTAATTAATAAAAGATATAAGGATATCCTTTAAGTGGAATTTTTTTTGGTGAGTGGATTTAAATTTTTAAACCTTTCAAGGTGACAAGTATTAGATTCAATTATCAGACTCTCTTACTGTCCTATCCTCCATGTTTTAATTTCTTGTAGTACAGTTGGTAAAAAACTCAAATAATTCATAATTATTTTAAATGGGTAAAGAACATAATTTTTGAATGTTTTATTTTTGATTTGCAGTTAACTTAGCAAAATTTAGTATGCTAATTTCTAATTACTTCAGTGAATTTTGCATCTTCATTAACATCAGGTCTTCATGGTTAAAAGTATATGTGTAGCTGGTGAGAAAATGCTGTCAGTGAATTCCAGATACAAGTAATTTTCTTTCCAGTTCATTCCTGGGGGAGATGTGTGTGGGGGGTGGCAAGGGGAGGGTGGAGGGAATTAACTTTTGGACAGAATGTGAAAAAACCTGTGTGAAGAATTTTATCCTTACTTAACTTTCTTTCCATTTTTTGATGATTTGATATAGAGTAGGCCAGTGGAAGCCTCATTCTCTTTTACTGTGTGTTAAAAGAGCAAAATATAACCTTTGTCACTAGCTCTGGAGAGCTCTCATACAAAGTAATTTTCTGCTAAATTGAAAGCTTCTCGTAGTCAATAATCACTTTATGTAATAGACATATATCTTATCTTGTAGCTAAATTATCATATAAAGGTGCTTTATTGTGAGGAATTTTCTTAGGTTGGCCAGTTATTTGGTTGAAATCCAGCAATGTGGTGAATCAATTTCTTGGTATATCCATAGACAGGTAATGACTGGCTCTATAGTCCTCTCAGTCTATCATTGATACTTTCTCTATGGATTAATGGTAAAGTGTTACTATGCAGGTTTGGGAAGCTGATTTAATCTGCTTTACAGTCTAAAAAGCTTTTTCTGTTGTTTATTGAGTACCCTTTATTGCTTTATTATAATGTAAGTTTTAATACTGATTTACAAGATATTTTGTTTCCTGAGTGTCCTTGCTCTCCTTATTCAATAGTGCACTGAAGCCAGCGTGCAAATGAGCTGAAGATGCTCTTTAATCAATATATATTTGTCACTGGTGCTTTTGTTGTGTACGGTTAGGATTTTTCTGGATATATCAAGAATGGTCAGGCATGCATTTTAATTCAGGGAAATTAAGCAGTCCCATCTAGTCTGCCAGGTTAGAGCACTTCAGCTGTCTGTGCCTCATGGAGAAACTGTTTTTTGAGGTCTGGTCAGAAGACTAGCTGCTCCTTGAGTGGCTGCAGCAAGCAGGTGAACAGAAAATGTCAGGTGCACAGTGTTCTGTCTGAAATGTCACATCTCTTTAGGGTTTGGAAGACTGACTCAGGGCTGTACACTCGAAGTATCTTTTCATTCAGGACCCAGAAATTTGGTGTTCTTTTTATAGGAGCAAACACCTACGAGAGGTGCTTATTCTCTTTAAAAGGACAGTAATAGTGATTGCAGGCATTTCTTAGTGCTTAGGGTTGTGCAGACAGGGGAAACACCGAAGTTTCAGTCTGCCATCTTTAATTAATAACTCCTGTATCCTACAGAAACAGGAGGTTAGTGTTCTTACAGTGCAACAAGTTAATTTTGAGAGAGAAATAACCAAAGAGCATAACTCTGAGATGCAGTGAATATGAGAGGAGATCTTGGATTGCTTTTGCCTTTTTTTTTTTTCATTATATAGTTAAGAGATAAATTCTATGAGCAGGAGCTAGAATATAGGTTTCAACTCAATAAAGTTTTAAAGCTGTTGATTGCTAAGGTTGTAGGCACACAGGCACTCAGTGTCAGAGCTGGATATAAAAGCTCTGGCATTTAGGCATTGTTAGTGAATGTCAACTATTGTACTTGAAGAATGATAGCTTTAGAAATAAGTTTAGTGAAGTATATAAGGCACCTTTCTATTATCACAATATTCTTACATGCTTTACAAAAACAGAATGTATTTTTTTATTTAATGTGTCAGAGAGACTCAGGGTTATAATTTGACTAGCAGAGAACTTTGTCAGAAACTTGACGGGAGTTCTGTAGTTCAAAAAACTATATCTTACTAGGAAAAACATTGTGGAAAGGTTTCTAGATTTTTTTTATTGTCAAATAATAATCTTTAGCAATCTGCTAGTAAAAAGAAAGAAAATTAAGACTGTGTTGGGAGCCTGCATACTGAAAGTACTACCAAAGAGCTCTAAGTAATCAACTCAATTGCTTTAAAGAAAAAAGATACTGAAAAGAAGGTGTAAATCTAAACTCCATGGTGCTAATGTGTCCCACTCATACTAAGTGAGTAATAAATGCCTTCTGTATTTCAAAAAGGTATATGTGGGGGTGAAAAATATATCTCCAGTCTGTTTTCAGTCATGGCACAAACAATGAAGTGTCTTACCCGATTTAATATGATCATTTTCTCTGTTATGTTTCTGTGTGCTTCAGCTTCAAATACAAAGCAAGATGATTTTTGCTTAATTACCAGACTAAGAAAGAGGTTCAGTTTATAAGCCATAACAAAAATGCTAAGCACTGTTTGTTTCTCTTTATAACAATATGGGGCTGTCCTGTGGTTTTTAAGATGAATGAGCATAGTCTTTGTAAAATTCACCTGTCTTACTATGGCTGAGTGTGTGTAAAGTAAAATTATGACCTGCTTTTTTGGAGGGATCAGGTATTAAAGGAGGTTTTTGAGGCAACTCTACATAAGGACAGTGGTAAAGAATCGTAAAGAATCTTAAAGAATCAAATTTGGAAGTCTAGAAAAGAGTTTTGTCTTAGTGATTCAGATTAATCACTTTTCCTACATGAACATTACTCTTTGCAGAAGGGTTTAGTCAAGGAAAAGACACTTTGAAATGCAGAGAGCCTTAAAATGTTACCACTGGAAGTTTGCCAGCCAGATTACTAGAAGGTAATATAAATGTTTCACAAATGATAAGTAAGAACCGAAGAGATAGTATAGTGATTATTGCTATAATCAATATAAGGATCTGTCCTGGATATCAGTGAGACTGGTTACTACCCAGAGCTCCCAGCTGCACTTTGTCTGAAGGGTGATTTTTTCAGGAGAATTTCAAAAGTGGTCCCAAGGTCCCTGCCTCTTTCACAGGCTAGTTGAGAGATTCAGTAAGCAGAAAATGTAAGTGAAGTTCTGTTACGTTATGGGAAGAAAACATCGAGTCTGTTGTAAAGAAGAATCTGAGTAACAGACTTACAAGTATGGGAAATTCTGATACACATATTGCCACTTACTTTGGAATAGCCAGAGTGTGTGTGGGTCAAAAAAGCTGTTATATTTCTAGGTTTATCTTTGATATAAATTTGTACATAGTATGGCAGTATTTGTAGTAAATGACACTGAAGGCATGAGGAACTCGAGCAAGCAGATTTGTTGTAAAATATTATATGCAAGTGAAACAATAGCTGTTCCATGTCTGTTGTTCAACTGCCTAAATATAATAATGTATTCATACATGATAATATTATGTGTCATTAATGATAACAATTAGGTAATTGACATTTTGCACTTCAAATACATAAAGATAGGTTATTGGAAATCATGATCTCTTAAACATAGGTAAATGTTTTTCTGAAATGTTAGTGTATGTTAGGTCTGAATTCTGACATGTCATTTAAGCATCAATCTGTTTTTTCATTTTATCTGAATATCCTAATAGCAGTTTTAGTATATCTCTAAATCATTAGTAGAATCTACAGTTTGGGTTTGTGCATGTAGTTTCACTCCTTGAATGCAAGCTGCTCAAACTACTTCTGTAAATTGGTGTATTGCAAAAACTTGTCCTATCTAGCATCATGTCTATCATCAGTTTGGGATGGTAAAGAAGTCTACAGCTTAGTAGTGCACATGGAAATTACAGGCTAGGGGCAAAAGAAGGACTGCAGTTTTACTTGTTGCTTTTTTTGTGTCCTTTGTGCATCAGTGGTGAGCTCGAGTGAATCCTGAAGAACCTCAAAACAAGACAAATTTGCACTAAAACTGTACCCTAACCTGCTAATACAGCTGTGCTAAAGGGACATGCTGTCCTTATGGAGCTGGTGATGTTGAAGTCATGTAAACTGAAAAAGAGAAGAAAAACCTTGCTGGACACCACTGTCTCCACTGGCTCTCAAAGTTGTTGTTTGGTTTTTTTTTTTTGATGGGGGAAATTTTCTAGAAATTCAGTACTTTTGCCTATATAGACAATGGGCACTGAGTGATCCTTGCATAAAGCCAGTTTGGGTGATTCCCATGAAAAACTGCCACTGTATGTTCCTGTGTCAGAAGTCAATTTGCTGCTGCTGCCTCCTGCAATTTATCATTGTAAATCTGTAAAGGATAGGGGAATGATCCAGTGCATGATGCAGCTTTGCTGGCCACGTTCAGGAGGAAGATACTATCCTTCTGAAGATACAAGTTTTAGGTTTTTGAAGAAGGAAGTATCATATGAAAAGAGAAAGGAATTAAGTACACAATTAAGTATGGACATAAATAAATTTATTTAGAAATGAAAATTAATTGAAAATTTAAACAATCATATTTGGAACGCAAAACATGAATACGTCTTGGCAAATGTATCAAATATATCAAATGTATATGTGACTTACCTCAGTAATTGTGTTGATTTTAGTTGGAATTCTGAAAGGCTAATCTGCTTGGTTGTATCTTCCTTTTAAAGGTAGAAATTAGAAAAAGTGCAGTGCCCTTTCTTTTGAGGATGGTTGTTGTCGCTTTTAAAGTGAACAGGAGGAGTTCTACAAATACATCAGCAGCAAGCTACACTGGCAGGCAGATTTTAAGGGCTACTTAAAACTAGATTGAAACACTACATTCAGTGAAGGGTAAGAGATACAGCTAGATAATATCCATCTGAAGCCTTGAAATAAAAAATATATTGAAAATTCTGCATAGTTCTGTAGTTAAACGTAAGGAAGTTATTTATATAACTTTAAGAAAAAAAAATTGCAACAATACTGAAGAGAATACTCAGTGATTATAATTTTTGAGAACTGCTAACCTGATGCTTCCAGATGGCTGTCTCTGGAATTACTGCTTCATCAATCAGCCACAGAGAAGTCTAGGTAGGACTTTGTGCCTGCAGTTTGTCCCACTGAATACAGTGGTGGCTTCTCACATTGTAGATAACAACACAACATGAATAATTACAGAATAATCAGACACTTTTACAAAAACTGTTGGATTATTATGAAGATATTCTCTGAGAACTCTAAAACTTGTAGTCCATTTAAACTGCTCAGATGTCTTGTAGCCTGCACTGGAAAAATCAGTTGAAACTTCAGCATCTGCTAACAGTGCTTGTGTTTCACTAACTCAGAAATTGCCAAGGACATGTCTGTACTCACCTGGTATATCAATTTAGTCATTAGAAGTATCTAAGATCTTCTTTGTTATTCCTGCTGCTAATGTCATGTGCCAGGATTTCAGGAGAAAGGAGCATGGGAAAAATTCTAGCCCCACTAAAGACCTAACTTCTTTAAAGCTGGACTAATTTACAATTGTTTCTCTCCTATGTTTTATGCTCTCACAAGGAATTATCAAAATATGAAGATAGAAATTCCCATACAGTTACATAGTGGACTGTTTTGATCTGTTCATATTAAAGTTACAGCCAACAGCTGTAATTGCAGGTGTCTGAGTGTGGTAAACTAAGTAGCAGTTCCAGTGAATGATATGTCACTGTCTTCCATCTTTGTGATTTGCCTTCATCTTCTCCAGTTCCTCCTCTCCTTCATTCCTCTTTCTTCACCGGGCTTGGCATGCTCAAACAAATGACAATAAAGTTAGAAAAATCAGAGGAAATAATACTGTCTGTTCATTAAAAAGTGTCAATCCAGACATATGGGATTATTTTTCATGCATTCAGGCAGAAAGATCAATCAGCAGTTGCCAGTTTTTGCTGCCATACTGTTCTGTTTCCCCTCCAGATTCTATTCTGCTAAAACCACAAATGCATATTGTGTTATTATTTTCTTTGTAGGAAAAAATAAAGTGTCTGGAATGCCATTATAAGTTTCCTGGGAACTTGGGAAAATACATATTTTTTTTTCTGAGAAGAATATGTTTGCCTAGTTTTTATTTTTTTAAAAAATAAGTTAACTGAGTAGGAAGAAGACTTACTGGTTTATCCATTAAAGGAGAGATGACACTTATGACAAATGATGGATATTTTTGTGAAGTAAAAGGGTTTAGGAAGCATACTGAAGTTTTTGGATCTTTTTATTTTTTTTTAGTACACCTTGCAGGAGTAAAACTTTTCTCCTTGAAAAAGAAAGACAGGTGACAAATTTGATCAGTCTTTTGTAGCTCTTTGTTCTGTAAAAAAGAATGGGAGATGCCTAATGTTTTCAGATTTTGATCCAAAGAAAGATGTTTGAGTTGTGAATTGACATCGCTCTTGCAAGCATTCATCCTAGAACTGCCTGATACAAAATCAAGATTCAACTCCTGTCAAAGGTCAGTCTATCTAAAGAAAGAAAACTGAATAATGCAAAAATATGTAATGGAAGAAGCAACTGGAAAAGCTAAATGTTTCTCATAAAGCTACTTTAGAAAGCAAAATACTTAATCCTTAATTGACTGAGGGTAAGGTCTCTCTTAAAGCCTGTATTGCTGCTTGTAGGTAAAGCCAGCCTTGCTGAGCAGATGGAATACTGATCATCATGTACCAGTAACAGCCCCACTTTCTCACTATGCTCTCCTGATTTATTCACCTTTCATGCACCTCATCTTCCCATCCACCTTCAGCTAAATTCAGGAAAGAGGAAGGAAAGGTGGAACTTAATTATGATGATAGATTCTGATCACAACACCACTTATTCAAAAAGACATGTCAAATACATCAGCAAGTGATGAACAAATACATTTTTATTCTTTCTGGTTTACAGTCTTGCAGATCTTTTCTGATCAAGGCTTTTAACAAAACAAAGAAGGAAAGTTCCTTGAATTCATCTTTCTACAAAGATGGGATTCTTGAACAAATAAATTTAAACTCATAAATATAGCTATATCTATTTAGTCAACCTTTACAGGATTAGGAATGGTTAAAGTGTGCAATTTCAAGGGGGATGGTGGTCGTAAATGAAATTTTGGCAGTAATGAAACCCCTTGATATTGTCTAGATGCAATGTTGTTGATATAATATTTAGTCCTGCTAGGAGGATTTTTTTTTTAACTCTCAAGTCTGAATTACTTTTAGGCAGCTTTGTTTTGTCTTGAATGTATTGCCCATAATTTTGAAAGATTTCTTAGTGGTTGGGTTTTGTTGTTTGGGGTATCAATTATGCACAAAGGATCTTTGCTTAGTATTCATTCTAATCTAAATAGGTACAATATAACATTGTTAATAAATATAATCTTGCCTTTATAGAACGTTTTAAAAAGATGTTCTATATCATCTTGGAAGTTTTGTTCTTATGCCTTTGGGAGCAAATTGGGAAGTTCAGCCAGCAGAGCTTCCTTTCTCAGAGGACACAGCAGGCATTGATAATGCGCTGTAAGCTGTGATTCTGTAGTGACATCAGACTGCAGACTGGCTGCAGTCTCTTGAGTACAAGTGCCTAGGTTGCAAAGCTTTCCCAGTGAAGTGGCTGGTATCTTTAGATGGTGTGTTTGATTTCAAAGGACATTTTATTTTTCTTTAAAGATGAAAGCAATTTTGACTTTTCTAATGCATAGTTATGACTGTATTATAACAGTGAATAAAATTACTGCTCTAAGAGATGTATTGTTTGAACTTAGTTAAGTTCATCGTGATTTCAATGTAATTGCTACACAGTTAAATTGGTTTTTTATAAATAGAACAGGCTACCTCTTTCCTATTAATATGAATTGAAACCAAAGTCAGAAATTTTTGAGTTAAAATATTCTGTAATTTTGGGGATTTTTTTTTTTTACTGTGCTTAAACTATCCTATAGGTAAGATTTCTTAAGAATTGAAAGAGAAGTGGAAATTGGTTAATACCAATATTTCATTATTACTTTAATTATTCTCTAAATGTAAGGGGTCTTGTAGGTGGGAAAGACAAGGAAACATGTTTTTAATTGCAAATACTGTTTTTATAATGCACATCTGTGATTAACCATGTAATAGATTTCATAAATACTTTCATAAATTAGTTTATTTGCAACTTAAAAAATTCCAATGATTGACACATGGTTGGACACGTATAAATTATGTAATCAAATCTGAGTGTCTTAGAAACAAATGCACTTGTTTGCTTTTTTTACTGTAGTTGAGACAAAGCAAAAAATAAATTAGTTCAGTTTTACAGGAATTTTCCAAGGGTTTCTTTTTCATCTTTAATATCATAGGTCATGTTAGCTCATTACAATAGCATCTTCTGTGTACAAAATGTTTGTTTTTAGGGGGAAAAAACACCCCAACTGTTAGATTTACCTTGTCACTTCTTCTTGAATTATATTCTTCTTTATTAGGCACATCATTTCTCATCATGCTTGTTTTGTAATGTGGCAGCAGGGCTAGGGACTGTATTAGTGGCATCAGGCTTTATACCAGGTCTTCAGCAGCTGGCCTTTATTTTCAGCAAGTATTTGTTAAGGCATTTTAGAAAACTTTTCTCTTTCAAAAGATAATGTCTACATATTCTTTTTACTTAAAAACCTTTTCATTTCTTTATCTATTCTATGTGAAGCAAAAACATTTCAAAATGGAGAACTGCTGGAATGCATTAGTCTCAGTTCTCTATAACCTTTCTCAATTATGTTTTGACATTCAGCATCAAGCTAGAGACTAGGCTCCTGTGTATCTTACTGGTATTTTCACCTCCACAGAAAAGAATAACCGGTGTCAGACCTATGCATCCTCCTAGTTTTTTACTGTTTCTGATTGGAATTTTGTTGTTGGATGGGGATGGTTTTGTTTTGTTGGTTTTTTGTTTGGTTGTTTTCTTTTTTTTTTTGTGGTTTGGTTTGGGGTTTTTTGGTGTCTTTTTGGGGATGGGGGTTGACCAAAATGAAAAGGAAATTTGTTCTGGCTTTTCAAAGCTTGGCAATAAAATANTTGTTGGGTGGGGATTGTTTTGTTTTTGTTGTTTTTTGTTTTGGTTTTTTTTTTTTTTTTTTTGTGGTTTGGTTTGGGGTTTTTTGGTGTCTTTTTGGGGATGGGGGTTGACCAAAATGAAAAGGAAATTTGTTCTGGCTTTTCAAAGCTTGGCAATAAAATAATATTTCTAGTATTTACTATTAATGTCTGTATGGCCACTGCTCAAAACAAATGAGAAGCAAAGCATAAGAAGAAAGAAGATGAAGAGAATAAATGAAACAGTTATTGAACGAGCATTCATTAGAAGAAATCAGAATGTGGTCTAGTAAGCACTGGTTGCAGTGTAAATATCTAGGGTTTAATACATTAAAATCTGAGGATGAGAAATCTATTTTCTGATATTTAAAATATTTTTCTACTCTTTCAGAACCAGTCACTGAGTGTTACTTTTTCTTTTTGCTGCCCTGGAAATGAAGAATTTCCTGTTACCGCTATATTAAGCTTCTGTTTCTTTGAATGTGAAAATCCTAAATAGAGACTATAGGGATACTAGTCTGCTCTCTATGTAAAATATTTAGTCTCATTTTCAGCTAGAGATATTTCTAGAATGAGAGAAGAAACACAAAGAGCTTTTCACTCTAGGTTTAATGTCTTATCTCTTTTTGTTCTTAAAGCTGATTTTTCTTGACACAAAGCTAAACAGGAATGTATACTATTTCCTCATCAAGAAGAAAGCAGTAGAGTCTTAATTTCAAGATGAAAACATGGAAAGAAATAGTATTTGCAAGACATTGAAACTGACTGAAGTTTATCAGTGACCAATTAATTTTTACTTACTTATTCTAAAATAAATATATGTAATTTTATTCTTGTCACTTTCTTGCTATGCTATAAGAATAGCAGTTCCTACTTAGGACTCTGATCTTTAAGTTGATCGATGGTGGCTTCTTTAAAAGATCTGCAGTACAAACTTAAAAATTGTCTTTTCAATTAAAATACCATTCTTCCCCTTGTAATTGTGAAGAAAACTTTAAAACCAGTTTGAGGTTTTGACTGGGCTTCTTTTCAGAGGTGCATGGTTACATTGCCAGAGTTAAATAGAACTTCTTTAGAGGTAAGAGCCAGGTACATAGTCCTGGAAGCTGTAACTGTATATGTCCACAGAGATCAGGATTATCTGCATCTTCTGTCTCAGTCAAGTGTCCCTCTGTTTGATTTGTAACTCTAGGTGATAAACTAAAAGCAAAAGTGTCAGTAGTGTAGGAATCATGACAAGTAAACGGAAAGGTACTTCCTGGCGTTTCTGAGCAGCAGCATTTGTAATAAATTATTTCTATAATCTAGAACTGTGGCATAGCAAGCATCTTTCCTTTCACATGTCTTATTCTTTGTGTAGTCTCCTTTTACACATTTACAAAGAAGTTGGTTTATTTTTTTCTTCCATTCAAAAGATGGTGTCTCTAGGTGTCCATGTGGATCTATAGCCAGCCTCTGTTAAATACACCACCTAAGAAGGGCTCCATAGTCTTACATTTTCAAAGATACAGAGGTCCTTCTTCTGCTGCAATTTTCATTTATTTCACTGACCTGCAGTCATTTCTCTCTGAAAGTTTATACAGACAATGCCAGCTCTAGTAATTTCCTGGAGATTTGCACTGCAATATCATAAATACACGAACGTGCAATCGCTGTCTTGAACATGGTGAGGTTTTTTTTCCTTCCACTACTACATTCAGAAATCTATTTTTGCTTTAGTATATTTAACATGTTTTTCAACAGTAGGGGGAAAAACTGAAATGGTGCCTGACTATTTGAAACTATATAAAAAAAATTAAAAGTTATTATTGGATTGCAGTCATGCACTTCAAAATTTTTTTTGAAGGAAGAAGGAGTGACATCCAAAGAAGAGTCAAAAGCTTAACATTTTTAATGGTAGAAAGCTATGAAACGGAAACCTGTACCAGAGAAGATATAGGAAATACTCATAAAATGTAGGGAAGTTATCTGTAAAGTTTATGGGGATCATGTTTTCTTAGTTTAAAAACTGGTACATTTGCTAGTTTTCATGTGATAAAGTGTACAGAACGCAGAGGCAACTTTCAGGGTATTAAGCACAGTTTTATAATTTCTAAAAGGGCTGTCATATCTGGGAAAATAAGCTTTTTCTTCATACAAGTAAAGGAGAGATTAGTTAAAATGTGTTGTATCATTCCTTGAAAGAGTAAGGTATCAAATCCAAAATGCACTGCTGGTTGTGTAACTTGACAGTGATTAGGATGATAAAGTAAAAAAAATAAAATGTCTTTGCATTCTGCCAGTGATTATTAAATTGTGTTACATTTTTTAGTTTAAACTTATTGGTTGCTTACAGATGTGTAATACATACTATAAACTCCAAGCAATTATAACTGTATGGGCAGATGGAAAATGACTGTAGTTTTGCAAGCCCACTTATAAGGACTGGGAAAGTGGTTTAGGCCCTGTATAGCTGCATCAGTTGGAATTTGTGCCCACTTTAAGGAGAACTTTAAATGAGAAGATGAAACAGTTTCTATTCACCTGTGGGAATTCAAATAGAAAGGGCAGCCTGGAAGGCTGGAGTAACTAGCCAATGCAAGGTGTGGCTTACCTTATCAATATATGGAAATGTGGGTTACTTATGAAAATGAATTTTATTAGTTGCACTAGAGAATGTGGTGGAAACATTGAGGGGATAACGATAATAAAATGGAAGACAATACTGAGCAGGTGAGAGAGTTTTTATACTTGAAAGAAGAGCAAAATTCTAGCAAAGATCTGTCAGTATATTTGCAGTAAACTAATAGTAAAGACGTGAAAATTGAGTAGTGGATCTTTTTTTTTAAGATTTTATAATAAATAGATTACTGAAGATGCTGAATGGAATATTTTCAATGAAGTGCATGGGACAGAAGTCAAATTGGAAGTATCTGATGACCAGAATAAAAAAGTCTTGTCTATAGTAACTGTAAAACATTAATAATTTTAGCTTGGAGAGATAAATGGATTATTAATATGGAAGCTAACTAGGATTGTGATTGCTTTTATTTTTTAAAAAAGGAGATTTAAACTTTATGTGAAAGGTGAAGAGATGAATGAAAGTGAGAGGTAATTATGGAAGACAAAGATAAGGCTTGCCACACAAATGACTGTAGCATTGTGTTTCTAATTCTGACTGGGATCTTTGAAATGAAGTACGTCTCATGTCAGGATGAGCAGTCACCACCTGAAGCATGTTCATAGCAGGGGTGCTCTCAGCAAACATCCTCATGGAGACTATTTAAGCTAAGTGATGTGATACAGAGGTAATTTTTGAGTAAAAGACAGAACTTACAGAAAATTCAAATAAATGCTCTAAGTTATTATTGAGTGTCTGCCAGGAGTTAGCACTAATGGAGGAAACCTGATTATTCACCAGTTAATTTTTCTATCAAAGTAAGCTGTACTGTAGTGCTTCATCTTCAAAATAGGCAACAATTTGTCTCTTTAGACTTCTGGAAAATAAGTAAATGTAGTGTAACTGTGACCAAAGCTCAAGACACTTTCTGGAGAAGTCCATGTTAGATTTTCTAGTTTTTTCTGATTTTTGGATCCTGGACCTGGAAGTATGAGTTAAATTCCAGACACTTAGAATGATAATTGTAAATGAATCTCACATTATCATGTGTTCAAAAGGCTGATTTAGAGTAGAAAAGGTTTCCTTAAGACTTGAAGTGAGCCCTCTTCTGCTAGAGTCCAGAAACCAGTTTTATTACTAGTTGCTTCTATTATGTGTTTATAAATTTAAGATATTTTCTTAACAGAGTTGATGCATAGAAGATATAGGAATATAATTTACATAATATATTTTGCATTAGTACTTGTCTTCTTAAATAATATATGATATTACACAAAGTAAGAGAAAAGGTGAGCTATAAAAAATACAAGCAGCTTGAAATGCTCAAATCGAGCTGAAAGATTTTTGATTAAATGCTTGAGAGAATATTCATTTTCTCTGCATGCTTCTGTAAAACTCCATTTTTCACTGGCAGTTACATAGAAACAAAAAGGCCCTTTTATCCAGTATCTGTACCTCCTCTCCTGGATCTTTTGGCTCTGACAAGTAAAAAGATACATCTGAGCCAGGGACGCTGTAAGACTGCAGCCAGTGGAACCTGAAGAATGGAGATAACAGATCAATAAATATACCAAGTAACAAAGCTGTTATCATGCCAGTATTTTCATTGCTGTATGCTTTCTCTTTGGCAAGTAGCCATTGTCATACCAGGTCCATGCCTGTTAGTTTTACTATTCCCTATCATGTGTCTCTAGAGGAGTTAATGTGACATCCCAATACTGGATAAATAATGAGACCAGTATCAATCAGTTCTGATCTTTAGTAATAAAGCTTCAGTGTGTATCAGTTAACATTTTATGATTTTTTTTTTTATCTTAGAATATAAGGATTCTTTCTCACTGTGGCATTTTACAGATATGGTATAATCTAACCTATTCAGCACAGAATCAAATATGTAACGGTGTTTAAAATATTAGAGTGGTGTTACCAATTTCAGTGGCACATCCTGCACTGACACACTTGGGCACAACTTGCAGGAAAAGGAATAGACTTCTACTGGTTCAGTCTGTATCACAGAGGTCTCATCCCCTGATTTTCCTATTTACATACCTGTTTTCAAGGAGTATCTAGCACAGCTGAAAGGGCATAGAAATTATATGAGAACACTCAGTTTTTTCTCATTTGCTGACTTTGTTAGTGGATTGCCAGTCTTTTATACCAGCCTGGGGCAGATACTTCTGCAGTTCCTTAAGAGGAGAACAAGAAGGATTTACGTAAAGATTGTGATGGAGGAAAAGTGAGTAAGATTTGGTCTCACCACATTCTGAAGTACAAAAGGGAAGTCTGGCTGTGCTACATTTCTGTCCAGCAGATGAATTATTCACTGTTATATGCTGCTTATATTTTGTGACTCATATTTGGTCTTTCTGTCTCCCTGTCTTCCTTTCCCACTATGCCTAAGAACTGGCGAAAATGGAAAGTGGTGTTATTTTTGAGCATATAAATATCCTTTAAAACTAGAAAACTGTCAGTGTGATATATTCTGACATGGTAGGATGTAGAGTGATTTTTTAAAACCAGAACCTCTGAATAGTCTAAAACTATATATTCTTCAAGAATTATATTTCTTGAAGGGGTAGGAACTTGAATTTTTTCTTAAGTAAGTTATAAGGATTGAGTCAGGTGATATTTTATAGTGTACAAGTAACAATGACTTCCCATATAATTAAAGTTGGGGTTTTTGGAAGGGGGAGGAAGGAGGGAGCAGAGAAATTGTTAAAAGACTAATGATTGTTTTGTCACGTGTTGACATGCCTAAGGACTGCAAAGCTTACTGACTCTATAGACTAATTGTCTTTTTAAACATTCATAATCTTTAAATGCTTTAGTTCTGAGAAGAAGACACCAGTTGCAGACACAGTTATATCAGTCACAAAGGAATGTAGTGACAATTATTGACTGTGTAGTAGTGATTCAAATTTGTTAAGGTAATTTGCTTCTTTCACAGATAAAATTTGAAATTTATTTCAGGCATGACACTTAATGTTCTTAGTACACAACTTTGTTTCACTTGTGTAGCAAAATATCCATTCACCTTTATATAAGGTCATCATGGACTGATGCAACCAATAAAAGAAATGAGTTTGGGAAGTTTCTGGAAGACATTGAGTTCCCTTACAGTTCAAAAATGTTTAAAATTAGTATTGCATTTTAGTGTTAAGGCAGTAAAATAGTTTAGTGAAGCACCTGCTGTACTGTATTTAAGAATCTGCAGCATCATGCAGGTGGCCTTGTTGAAACTCAGGAGATTGCAATGGGACCACTTCTCAAGCTTGTGCAAATCCATTTGGATGTTATTCCTTTCTTCAGGCCTGTCAGCTGCACCACAGAGCCTGGTGTTGTCTGCAAACATGCTGATGGTGCACTCAATCCTGTGGAATGAGTAACTGATTTCATCCCACAATGGTGAAGACATTAGACAGTACGGGTCCCAGTATGGACCCCTGAGGAACACAGCCCATTACTGATCTTCATATGGACCCTGAGCCATTCACCACTTGTGAATATAACCATTTTCTTATCCACTAAATGGTCATAGAATCATAGAATGGTTCAGGTTGGAAGGGACCTTAGGGATCAGCCAGCTCCAAGCCCTGTGACATGGGCAAGGATGCCTTTCTCAAGGCCAGGTTGCTCAGAACCCCATCCAGCCTGACACTTCCAGGGATGGGACATTTACAACTGCTCTGGGAAACCTGTCCCTGTGTCTTACCACTGTCACAGTAAAGAATTTCCTCCTATCTAATCCAAACCTACCCTCTTTCCGTTTCAACTCTTGTTCTATCTCTGTGTGCCCCTCTAGCTCTCTCATAGGCTTTTAGATTCTGAAAGGCCCCATTAAGGTCACTCTGGAGGCTGAAAAATGTCCATCTATCAAATCCACATCTCTCCACTTTACAGAGAAGGATGATGTGGGAGGCCATGTCAAATACCTTTCAGAATTCCAGGTACAAGACACCTGTAGCTCTTCCTTTGTCCACAGCTTGCTTTACTCTCATTCCAGTAAGTACTCAACAAATCTCATATAAGGCATTATATTTATAGACTAAAAATGGGAAGGTGTGAGAAGCTATGTAGTTTTTCTATACTTAATATTCAGAGGAAAATTAGACTTGCCTAAATATGTTTGCAAAGATATAAACATTTGAAAATACATTTACAAAGAACTTAAAACTTTCTGATCTGTTTATTTTAGAAGGTGGAATGATCCCAGAGGCTTTGTAATTGAACTGAAACCTTCTTCACCTTTTGCATGTTAAGGTTTTATAATAACTAAACCTAATGATCAAGATGGAACAGAGATAGTGACCTGGAAAAGAGGCAGGGGAACACACACCATGGTAGGGGACGAAACAAAAAGATGTTCCTTCATGTGTTTAACATTATTGCAATAGCCAGGGCTTCGGTACAGTTCTATAAAACTCATAACTGTATCAAACAGCAGGTTCCTAGCCCATTAATCTGCATATTTTTCCTCTATTCCTATGCAATAAAATCTATAGGAGAGAAGATCACATAAGAGTCAGATTCTTACCTTAACCTTATTAAAGATATTAATGTGGCAAAAGATAATAGCTGCTACACAAGCTAAATTTCATACATCTCAGAAATGTAGCAGAAATTTCACGCTGTTAGGAAATCTAATACTTAGTGCAAAAATAGGCTTCTTACTGTTGTTCAAAACAAACTAAAAAAATCCAACAGAATTGAGGTTTACCAGTGCGATCTTGAACTCTACCAAGACATCAATCTGTAGCAAAACTGGCAGTTTAGGTAATACAAAATTAAGTGAATAACCCCACAATACTCATTCTGCTGTCTGTGGAGGAGACTTAATGCACCCAAAACACATCTCTATAAAATACATCTCTATTTGTCTTTAGCCTGTACAGAATAAAAGCAACATAGAAATGATATATTGTCAAATTATATGCTGCTAAATTTCATAACTATAATGTTGTGTACTCTGTACAATCTTTCACTTCTGTACATTTAGCATCATCCAAAGTTATCTATTTCTTTATTATTTGACTGGTGATAATCCTTAGGGCAAGCTATGTCTAACTAATGACACAAACAATGCAGTCTTAAAAGGAGGTGAGATTGTGTTGGTATTCTTGAACCACGGTGGGATATATCCTTTGATCAGTCTCTTAGGAACCTGGTGAGGGAGGTGACCCAACTAAAGGAGTCTATTCAGGCTTTGTAATACAAACTTCATTAAGTTGCTTGAGCAAGTCTTCCAGTGTACACTTAAAAGCACATTATATTTTCTGCTTTTAAATAGTTCCCATATTATTTTAGAAACATCCTGGTTCTTAATGTTTCTGGTTTTCATAGACCTGAATGTAGATTGAATCTTTTTTGACGTAAACAAAACTTTTAGAGAATTTAACATCTTTTGAGGAGTGTAATATACTACAGAGAAGATGCAAGCCTAGGTTTTGAGGTTTTGTTTTTAGGAGTGGTGGTGAAGAGTTGTTTTACTTTGAGTACTTGCATGTAGGTTTTTGACCACTGCTGTATACCAGTGTCAAATGTGTTTCTTGCTTACAAATATTGTAAACCAAACAGAAGTCAGAGAAGTTCATATGAACTAGTAATAAAAGAGAAAACTTTGATCATCCAAGACCTCTGAGAAAATTAATAAATATCAATGGAAATCCTACTATTGATTCCACTAGATATTTATTATTTGGAATAAATTTTCAGAAGCATATTATTTGGTAAACAGTTGCTGTGGCTTTATATGTAATATAATTCCAGGATATTGTGCTAGTAGTTGATATACAGTAATTATCTCCTTGGCTTTTGTTTAATACCTGTGATAATTTATGTTTTTATCTTATTTATTCTTAATATTTCTGCAGGTTGCTAGCTCACCTTCAGTAAAACACACTTTTATGCATTCAACCTAAATGTTTAGTCAAACAGATGTACATAATAGTAAGAACAAACAGCTGCATTTTGGGTTTTTCTGACCTTTTGGTTCCATCAAATAAAAGCTTGATTAAGTGTTGATTTTAAATATACAAGGACACTACAGTTTATTCACTGTTGACCCACTTTATCAAATGTGTAGGATACATAAATACCCACATACTGCAATATATTACCTGAAACTTGATATTGCAATATACTATCTATGTACCATCTTGAAAATATCTTGCCCAAACCTATATTAAATGATTATCATTTACTGATAAGATTGCAAGTTTATCTATTTCATTTCAGCTGTATTGTAGAAACATCACAAATAATGAGGTAGGGAAATAATTAGTGGGAAAAGAAGTATTTTGGACAGAATATGTAAAACTCCATAATGATTTTTGGGCCTAGGGGAGAGATGAGGAGTCCAGGAAAGTACATCAGTGTAAAACGAAAAACTGTTAGGGCATGAAAAGCAATTAGGAACTTGGATACAAATGTCGAAGCCTGGGGAAGAACATTTGTCTTTCATGGTGGATTAAAACAGCTTCAGCCATTCACATACTTCCATGTTGTTTTTGTGAATGTGGGAACTGATTGCATGACACAACCAAAATATACTGTGGTATTGAAATGAAATACTTAGAGTTGTTAGAAATAATGACAATACACACTAAAATATGTGAGGTTTCTTATAACTGTTTTTGAGTGCCTTCTATTTTTTTTTTCTCCTGTGTCCGAGTTGTATGAGTAAACTCTCCTGTGCTATATTTAATCTGCAGGTGAAACAAAACTTTCTTTTATGTTATTTAAAAAGTATCACTAATTATGAATTAAAATGTGTATTGTCATCGTGCTTGGTGGGATTTTGGGGAGTTTTCTTTTGGTTGTTTTTGGAGGTTTTTTGTGACTATTTGTGAAGTGCTTTATAAATATCAGTGTGTGTATTGTGGGCATCTGTGCCTGCCAGTTGGCATGCTTTGTAGAGTTTATTCAACTTCTTAAAACAACTAAAAATTTATTTTTAAATGAATGAAATCTGCTTAAAGCTGTGTCCTACAGTTAAGAAGGAGAGGCATTGGATATGGAGAAATAAATATCATTAAGTTTGAATTACATGCTTTAAGCTGTATTCTTAAATACACGATCTTGCTCTGGGGGATTGTCTAAACGAACAAAACAGATTTCAAAAGACATTTCCTGATTCATTGGTCAGTGACCATAACAGTACAGTGGAAAGGATTCAGATAAGGGTTTTGCTGTATTTCTGAGTCTCATGAGCAAAAGCCTAGAAAAAATGGCTACCAATAAAAAATTAAAGAATTCTAAACTGATTTGCAGTGCAGAACTCCTACGATCTGCTTCCTGAAAATTTGGTCTGTGTTATTTCAGCTTGAAACACCAAAATCAATAATCAGTTTTAGAAACCAGGATCTAAAATTAAGAAAAAACCCAGCAGACTTCAAGGTTCACAATACAGTTTGGGTTTAGTCAGAATTTTTTAGTGACTTACATCTTGATTAATTTTAGTAATGCTTCTGAAATTTGGAATGAGATATATAGTCAAAATCAAAATGGATAAAATGTGTAAAAGTCTAAATAAATTCTTAATTTATTACAGCATTTTGAGTGCAGCTGTGTCTAAATGTAGTTGAAGTTATTTACTAGCAATACTACTAGCTTGAAGTTATTTTTAAAAGAGGAATAAGTCAATTTTTTTTGGACTCTAATGAAACTACAGACTGAAAGAGGCAGTGTGATGGCTTCTCCATATATTTTGTTGTGTTATTATAGGTTCATTAAAGCATGCTAATATATATTAAATTGAGAAAACTGCATTTGGTATGTAGTGATCCCTAGCTGAGACTTGTGCTGCAATATTTTGCAATGATTTTATGGTCTAAAGTAAAGAAAATATTTAAAAATAGGAACGATTAGAAGTACTGTAGACTGTTGTCAGCACTCCAAGTTCTCCCCCAAGCTCTACAGCATCCTGCCCACCTACCCTGAGGTCCAAGGCTAAACTGTGTCCAGCTCCAGCATGGGTACAGCTGCCCAGGAGCTGGCATAGCTGCCTCGGGTTAGGCACTGTGAAACAGCTGTGCTGTAAGGCAGAGCTGTGAGCTCACAGCCTTGGTCTTTTCCTAAGATGTGTTGTAGGACTCTGCCTTGGCCTTTACCTTGCTTCACTGAGCCTAACATCACCTCACTGGCCTGATGTTGGATGTGCCTCATCACTGTGGACTAGTCTAGTGATCACCAGGCTGTGATTTTTACCCTGATTTCTTCCAGTTTAGGTTCATGATATACAAACATATATCTGATAAATACTTTCTTACCTATAATTCTGCACCTTGTTAATGGATATGAAAAGAATTGGTTTCTATTAAAATTTCATTTGGCCTCCTGTCTTTACTGCAGAGTATAATGATGGCCCACTATAAGACTTTTTTTTTTTATTTTGTGATACTAAAGGACTAGTGCTAGTGTTGAGGTTTATGTAAGCAAAAAATAAACCAAAACAGCAACAACACACATAGAACCCTGCAAAGCCTGGATGTGCAACATACAAGATCCTCCAGCTTACTAGTATTTTTCAGGTTCTTAAAGGAACGAAAAAAATTGTAAAATGCTTTCTGGATCTTAAGCACTGACATAGACTTTCTTTCTGTAGCCATGGACAGTTAGCAACCACAGGTCCTCAATACCCTTTTTCCTTCAGTGCAATTGTTCCCTGTCACACTGCAGGATAAAAGATGGATGTCTTGTGTGGTTATCTTCCCTTATGAGGGCGCTGTGTAGCAGGGTGCTTTCTTTTCTCTCTATTGTATATTTAGCTAAGGAAGGAGGAGGCCTGTTCCTGTTAATTAGCGAGAACAGACAATACTTTCTATATACAGTAACTTGAGAACAGAAAGAGTCCATTTCATGTGGATGCCTTTTTCTTTTTTTTTTTTTTTCCTTTTTTTTTTTTTTTTTTTTTTTTTTAAAGTGTTTCAGCTACTTTCAGCTATGTCAGGGTCTCTGCCAAAGTTGCTATAGAGGAACAAGGCTTTGAAATGCTCTAAGAATTCTGGTACTGCTTTTAATAAATGAAAATAGCTATCAGTAATGCATTAGTGCATTATAGGACTTTCAAATCGCTGCACCCAGACTGTGATGAATCACAGTATGAAGTGAGAATAAATGTGCTGAAAAACACAGTGAGAGTCTGTTTGCTCTTGCCATGTTAACTTCAGCTGAAAATAGTGTTTTAGAAACATGGAAGCTCTTACCTTAATTTTTAAGATATGCTATTGAAAAGGGATTGTAAGTCACCTAATCTAAAACTTCATTGTAATGAGCAACCTGTCCTCTGATACTTTTCATAAATTGATGAAATTTCCTTTATAGCTTTAATCCTGAGACCTTTGTACTATGTACACATGTCTAAAGTATCTTTACAACTATAGACTAACTGTATGTACTTCTTATCTTTGTGGTCACAATACAGCAATGAGAGTAGTAGGAATTAATTCCTTTGGGTTGCAGTAGCAATAGAGAAGAGGATGTTTCCCTGTTCATGCTGGTATCCTATTATCCTTCCAGTTCACAGCAAAATCCTTAGAAATGGAACTGTGATATCATTTCTCCATTCTCAGTCATTCGTCAGAAGGAATTTGAGAGATGCTGATTTGCACATTCTGAAATAAGTTCTCATACGGACAGCACACTTCATTTTGGACATTTGTGAAAACAACTTTCCTGCAGAACACACTGCACATCAACCGCTACATGGAGCTGATTTTTCTGATATAAAAAAAAAAACCAGAAACCTGGTTAAATACTTAAAGCAGTAATTTAGTGCCATGACTGACAAATGAACCAGTACCATTGCATCTATTAATAGTGCATACTACAGTACTGAAACATATTCATATCGATTTCACTATGTTGTGTTAGTGACCGGAACCTAAAAAAATAATTATGATATCCACAATAGTTAATTAAAATTACAAAATAATAGTGGAATGTATTTCCTTCATCCTTGAGTATAAACGATTGTGTTCCTAAATACTTCATTATTTAATAGAGGAGAGCCATTTGCTGAATTTGCCAAAGTAATATATTAAAAGCAGCCAAACTGCATTTTCATGGGAATACTGTCTCAATAATAATGTAGACAGATCTGTACTAGCACCATATCCATGAAACAAAATATTCCACACAAAGTATATAAAACTGACTTGGTCTTGTAGCTTAACTTCGACTATTTTTCATTTGGAGATTGATTTTTTTCTAAACGTTGAAAATTAATAAATTACAATATTTTCTGGATAACATTAAAAGTGGTTCTGTTCTTGGCTTAGTCATTATTGGTTGTACAAGAAAGCAATAACAAAAAGAAACAAAACCAAACCAAACAAAAAAAACTCACCACCAAAAAATTCACTGTAGAAATTACTGACCACAAGAAAAAACAAAAAAAGGCAGCTGGAAAACAATTAAGGATATGAAACTATTGTAAGGATTGTGATTGTTGTAGATTACCCTGGGTTATACCATTTGATAAAACTGATTTTCATCTCCATCTCTGTAACCATTTCAGGAAAAAAAAAACCCAAACCCTCCTGTAAAATCTCCTGAGTAGTTTCTATGCTCTGAAGAATATAAAAATCCCTCAGACAGAGTAGTATCATTTTTCCCCAAACCATACATTCATTACTTTTCCATCAGAAAAGTTAAACAACTGGTGTGCAAAATGTTCTTTCCTACTTAACCTGCCAACCCGGCACAGACTGTAGAAACTACTTGATGATGTCAAAGGAAAAGCACTTTGATGTAAAGAACTTCCGATTTATGATCTCCTTTTACATTTTGCAAGATCTCCTGCCAACTCTAAAAAAAAAAAACTTCCCTCTTTCAAAAAGATTTGGTAATACTAGAAATATGAAATCTCATAGTAACTAATTTTCTGTGTTAATGCAAATCCCATCTCTTCCCAGGATATTTATGGTGCCTTCTTAGCTTAGCATTGGTCTGACCAAAAGTATGTGGTCTATTTTAGGTGCTGAAAGAGGGACTGAGGGAAGAGAGATTTACTGCAGGTTCAAAGGTAGAAGCCCAGGAAATTACTTCAGAATAGATGAAATACCTATTAAGTACAGCCAGTTCTCTTGCTTCAAACATCAATTAGCGATATAATGTTTTCCCTGGAGATTGAAGTAGTTTTATTTTGGGTGCATTGATCTACTGCAACTGTATACAATTAACTAATACTGGATAAGTAAACATCAATGTAGGTAAATTTTATAATTTCCATCTTCAGCAAGTAAATAGGAAATACAAGTAAACATGACCTGTTAATTTAATGTTTAGATTAGTAAAAATAACACAATCATTAACACAGGGTAATATTTATGTTTGAATGTTTAATATTTAGATTTCTAATTTTTTTATAATTCAGTCAAGAAGAAATAAATATGCTGGAGCAAAATTAAATACACAAAAAATGTGGAAGAAAAAGTCATTAAATGGCTTTTGAAAAATTACAGTAAATTTCCCTAATGTTGTAATTTTAAAGATTATAATTGCCATACAGTCTTAAGCTTCATTACACAGAATTTTAATTTTTACTATATGTGGGTCTTTTGTTTTTCAGCATAGAAATAAAATTCACACAGATGTCATTCAGCACTTTAAAATCACTAGAAATATATTTGTCAGGCAATTGTATCTCTATAGCCACTTATGACTATAACTAAGAATTTTCTGGGGTTTAGAATTTGAGATTTGAGGTTGTATTCTTTCTTTAAAAATACTTTGTCACTATTAGGTCAATTTTTTTTTTTTAAATTTGGGTTATATTTAATATAAGTGAAGTCCTCTAGTAAAATGCACATATCAAGACGTGTACTCTCTTTGAACATTTTTTCTTTTTTTAAATATGGAGCTAATTACTGGGTTTTTAGTCTGGCCTGTTTGTTGCTTGTTGCTAAGAGAAGAGCCACTAGCACTTATCTTTATGTTCAGGTCATATATATATATGGCTAGTGACCATAAACAGTAAATTGTTGTATGTAGTTGAGAAAAATAAGATCCAAGAAACACATTCCTGTTAAATATTTTTAAGTGTTTCTTAAATAAGAATTTATTTTTATGAAACACTGACTTTGAAAGTACAATGATAGAAGAATATAATTTCATTAAAGCTTAATTTCATTTTAAGTAAAGTAATTTCAGGTTGAAATTTTCGTCATGCTTTGATTATAGAGTTTTCTCTATGTGGATTATTTTACTGTACAACTTCTATTATTCATGGTCTACACTGACGAGAATACTTAGGCTTTACTTTTCATGTGAAGTAGTTGGTCTATGAAGCTTTTTTCCACAGTTCCTCCCAACAGTCTATTGGATTTTCACGTACAAGTAGAGTGTTTGAAGTAGTGATTTTCTTGCACCAAGATTTTGAATATTTCTGTTCTCCAGAAACTAATGTGAACAATGTATTGCTGTCACAAGGAAGAGAATTCAGGGCACTGTACTGTTAAAGAAAAGAGTTTATAGTAATGCTGTTTGCCTTGGTACACACAAAAAATGCTTAAAGAACCTTAAAGTAGTTTTCAAACAAATGTATATTATATTTCCTTCAGTGCTCATCTTTTTAGTATTAAGGATTGATAAGATAAACTCTCTCACTCTGTGGGAGCTCTTCATTCAGCTTCTTGGAATCTTGTTTTCCTGTCTCACTGATTCCTCTTTAATTGGAGCCAATACAGAGGGGAAATATTTTTGAAGGGGAGTTAAGCAATCTGTTTACATTGGTTAAAGTAAGATTCAATTGTAACAATTTCTCTATAGCTCTTGCATGTCACCTTTTGTTATTTATGCATGGGTACTGTTACAGGCCTTGTCATAGAGGACTGTGTGGTTATTAGTCATGGGCAAAGATTTGTGTTATATGCCCTGCTGTACTGATGGCTCTAAAAACTGCAGGATTAAAATCTAGAATCAAGAGGTGTTACATTTTTCACTTGAAAATACCCTTTATGCCCTCAGTATTTATTTCAGTTACGTTTCTTCTCTTCAAAGACTCTTTCCCTGTGCAGCATTTTACCCCTAACTCCCACCATGGAAGGTTTAGATTGCATATTAGGAAAACTTTCTTTACTGCAAGGGTGACCAAACATTGAGTAGGCTGCCCAGGGAAGTGGTTGAGTCACCATATCTGCAGGTATTTAAAAGGTGGGTAGACATGGCACTTAAGGACATGGCTTAGCAGTGGACCTGGTTAAGCATTAGCTACACAGTTGGACTTGATGATCTGAAGGGCCTTTTCCAACCTAAATGGTTCTGTGATTTAACTCCCACTTCAAGTAGAATATCCCTCACTGTGAAGAAATGACTGTTGAAATCATAGAGCAAATAGACCGAAACTAGACTGTGAAAAATACGGCTGCAAGTATTTTCACAGAATCAAAGAATATGCTGAGTTGGAAGGGACCCACAAGGATCATCATGTCAAACTCCTGGCCCTGCACAGCCCCAACAATCACACCATGTGCCTGAGAGTATTGTCAAACACTTCTGGAACTCTCTCAGGCTTGGAGATGTGACCATGCAGCTGTAGACTTTGACGAGGTCTCCCCTCAGTCCCCTCCAGGTTGAAGAGATCAAGTGACCTCAGCCACTCCTCATACAGCTTTCCCTCAAGGGCTTTCACCATCCTTATTGTCCTCCTTTGGACACTTTCTAGTAGCTTAATATCTTCCTTATACTGTGGTACAGGATTCATGATGAGGCCACCCCAGAGCAGAGCAGGACAGTCCCCTCCCTTGCCTGGCTGGCCATGCTGTGCCTGATGCCCCGCAGGACACGGGTTACCCTCCTGGCTGCCAGGGCACTGCTGACTCAGGTTCAACTTTCCAGGACCCCTAGGTCCCTTTCTGTGGCACTGCCTTCCAGCATCTGATTCCCCAGTCTGCTCATACTTCCAGGGTTGCCCCATCCCAGGTGCAGAATCCAGCGCTTTCCCTTGCTCTGCCTTTCAGGGAGTCAGTGGCTCCTCCCAGTTTTGTACCATCTGTGAACTTTCTTAGTATCCCTTCCAGACCTGTGTCCAAGTCATAAATGAAGACATGGAAGAGCACAGGGCAGAGGATGGAATCCTTGTGGAACCCCTCTAGTGACAGGCCACCAGTCTGATGTCACCCCATTCACTGTACTGGTTGCACCTCACCCATGAGCTAAAGCACACACATTTATACACAAATATGATGAGCCTTGGTTCTTGGAGAAGTTATATTCTGTGAGATAAGAGATTGAGAGATAATGTGTGTGTTGTACTTGCACATTTCAAAAAAACATAGAAGGCTGTGATTTTACAGAGAAGCCTGCATAGTAACAGGATTTATTTTTTTAAACATTAATATTTTGCTTTTAGAAGACTATATTTAGCAGAGAAAAGTCGTAATTTGACAGCCTGAAGTATTAATGAAACTGAATGCTTTCTGAGAAGTACTAGAAGTAGCATTCTAAGAGAGTACTCTAAACTGCCTGAAATCTCGCTGTCTGGGGCATTCGTTAAATGACTCTGTTAGCAAATGGAGATAGGAAATGTGCATCTATTAAGGGCTTTTTTTTTAAATATGAAGTTCTCATCTTTTTCAAATGTAAATACAAATTTTTAATATATATGTATGTAGTTGTATGTATAAAAAGTGTATTTATGTTGGAAAGAAATCTTTTTGTGACCCAAAGAACAGGAAAGATATCAGAGATGTTTGAGACAATGAATGCAGAGTATCATAGGCTATTCCCTACTCGTCCCAACTCTATTCTAGGTAATTAAGTGCCAGGCTCCTAAGTACTCTTACATGGCTGAGTAGTGGCAGAGAAAATACAACATTACTTGTATTTCAAAACCCCTTTGTAGTAAGAGGGAACTCCAATATATTGACTTAAGAAACTATATAAGTAGAAACTAGAAAAGCTATTTCAGGTCCACAAGCAAAAAAATACACTTTGATGGATCATGTATATGTGCTGGGTAAACATAGATGGCCTTGTTTATATTTATGTAGACTAATAGGATAGTTAGACACAACTTAAAAAAAATACTAATGTACAATTTACACATTTATGATTTCTTCCTGTCATTTTACACTATCAAAGAGTAACAAAAATAAGAACTGCATCTGGTTTTGCTGCTTAATAACATGCCCAGAGTGATGTTTGCTTATGTCTCGTGTTAAGTGAGTTATACAATACACATTATTGGGATATCTCCTGGGTATTTTTGCTATAAAATTGCCTCAAATCTAGTTTTTATGTCAGACATGGTTATCAGAGTTTCATGTTTGCCTCTTTCAAACTTTTAAGACCGAATATTTTTATTATTCACATTAATGTCAAATTCTGTTGTTGAATATTCTTTGCTTCAAGACTACCTGCAAATTCTACAGATTGAATAATTACCCTTCTAATTTCTTCTCTCTGGACTGTTGCGAACGCTGAGGTATTTTAGCGGAGGCGATCGATATTGTGTAGCCGATTCCAGAGAGGATTATGTCCATGATCTCGGAGTGTGCCACGATGACATTTCCTGAGTAATTTTTCAAGTCATTCTTCATGCATTCTAATATGCTCGTTGCTTTCTTAATCATATTCAAACACAGGAAAATTAACAAAAAAATCTATATTGTTTCTCAGTTTTCTAGTCAGTTAATTTAGATGCCTTTGAAGTGTGTTAGTAATCTAAATTTTTCCTCCATTAATTTTCAATTGACTGCATCAGTGTCTATGATTTTGTCACAAAATATACTAAACTAACATGATCAATTTTGGGGAAATTTTGAAATACAGCATGTTGACTTCTATGACCCTTGTGTGCTGTGAAGTTGTATATCAGACTTTTCAGATTCAGGTTTTTGGTATCTTTCTCCTTTTTCACCTCCATAGTATTCAAAAGTTAGCTGGCCTTCTAAAAGGGAATACCTTTTGAAAACATTTTCTGCTTAAATATTTTCACAATTGTGTTGTTGCAGACTTCTTTTATACAGGCCAATTGATTCTCGAATGTAGAATTAATTGAACCTGGATACATCTGCTTCTTAGACAGTGAAAACATAAAAAGAGTAAAAATACCAATAGAACTCTTAGTTATTTCAGAATGTAATTTGTAGATCAATTCATTTTTATTGTATCTCTATTTTCTTTGCAGTATTTATGTACATGTATTTTCTTCCTCAGATTAATGTGAAGTTTACATATAAATACAATAGGTGTGAGCGTATGACTCAACAAATGATAACACTTTAGGCAAGAATGTAATACCTTGAGCAAAGATAAGGAGTTTAATTGACAAAATATTTTTAATTTTAGAATGATTGTGCTTACTCAAACTTTTTTTGTGGCTATATATAGCCCAGTATTCATGTGTTCCCTGCAGAATCCTGATTAGGCAAGTATATTTTAAGAGCAAAAACTGCCTGTCCATAAAGAAGACTGTACCTGTCATTGAGACAACCAATTTTGCAGCTAATGTAAAAACTTCATAGGGATAGATTATAAAAAGAACAAAGATTCTTGTGATGACAGAGCATTCCACTAATATATCAAACCTGAAACTAATGATTAACTCCATTCTTTATTGGATAATTTTAATGACTTTTAGTATAGCTTCAAGACATAACACATACAGTCATTTTCAGATTTCTCATTTTTATAGCCATCAGCAGACTATATCTTAATGGCATTGTGAAAAAGAATGATAAAGGAGTTAGAATGGTGGCTAAAATGGATTTCTTTACCCACAAACTGTGGTAAATGTGACTCTGCAGTCTAAGAAGGTAAAAAGCACAAACCAGAATAAGAGTCAAATGTCCATGAGTTAGAAATGCCCTACTTGATATAAGAACTTGTACAATAAGGTGGAGTGTTGCACAAACACTGCTATATAATGTAATTTAGCCTCCACAGGTTTTATTAGCTCAAACAGATTATTTCGAATATTAAAACACGAGTAAACTTAAACATGGGTATTTCCTCTTCCAGTTGTGAAGGGTGTTCAAAGTGTGTTCAAGTGATACCCACATTCCACTGACCAGCCTTTCTTTAGTTTTCCTCTTCTCATAATATCTCCTAATCAAAATAATTTAGATTTTAATCATCTGAGCTTTCCTCTTATCACAGTTTCAACTCCTAAGCACAATGAATCTGGGGTGGTTGAGGTTTTTGTTGTTTGATTTGGGGGTTTGGGGGGAGCATTTTTTGTGGGAGGGGTTTATTATTTTGTTCTATTTTGGTTTGTGTTTCAAAAGTGTTTAAATACCCTGAGATATTAAGTACCTAGAACGAGCAGTCACCTAACCCAGTGATTTGTTTATCCAAAATTACCTAATTTTTAGGAAAGATAAAATTTTGTACTGTGTTTGTTTAGAATAATGTTATTTCTCACTCAGGAACATCAGATATGTTCTGACTCTACTTCTTTCTCTAGATTCAGTTTATAGAAGGGAGATCAAGAAGGTTATGTCAATACTAACACAGTAGTCTATTGGCTATATTTTAATAAAATCTTTCTTTTATGTGCCAGTAAAAAGAAGTGATATCAATGGAGAAATATAACAAGAATTAGAAGAAAATATGTTAGATTATTATTGATGTATTCTTTGGAGGACAATAGTCAAATCAATGGCAAACAGTTCACATAAGTTCATGTTGAGAATGATAAACTGTGATTGAATGAATCAGTGCTGTATTTTAAATAGAGTTGGGACAAAGGATTTTATATTCAGGAAGCTAGACCTACCTATTTATATGTTATTCAAGTGAAGGAAGGCTGCTAACTCAATTGCTTCCTGTCTTCCCCTCTAATTTTACCACCCCTTTTAAATTTAAAGAAAATACCTGGATTTCACTCTCCAAAGGCTGAACTACTATTCAATTGTTCTACCTTGTTATAATGTACTCGTCCTTAAAATGTCACATTTCTGAATTAAGCTCTGTAAAACATCAGCTGACTTTGACTTGACTTGATTACATTTTAAGTTGAACAATGTGTAGGAAAATCCCCTTTAGCTGTGTGACTTAAATCTATCAAGGGAATAGCCCTCATCAGGTTCTTACAGTCACTCTTAAAGATGGAAAGAAGAGGAGCAGATCTGTCCTTGTACTCCTATTAAAAATGTATGAATATAAATCTGGTAGGAACTGGAAACTGAACATGGAATCACTGTTCTCTTTCCGGGCTGAGATCTACAACAGGTGCAGGGATATGTTAAGACTTCTACAGAAGGAGGTTATTCTTTTTATCCTGTTTTATCCTTTTATCCTGTTCTCGTTCTTAAAACCCAAAAAAACAACAGAATGTTTTCATGAGCTGGATTTAGAAACTAACCATTGCTGCCAAAAAGAAGTTGAGAATAGGCATTTTGCAAGCCTTCCTGAGACTACTTTCTTCAAAAAAAGTTCAGATTTTCTTCTAAATTCCTAACTTCATCTTTAGTGTAGAAATGAAATTACATCAAAGTTTAGGAGAACCGAGAAGAAAACAGGAGATATTCCGAATTAGCATATAAGAAATATAATGCACCTTACATTTATTAAATGTAAATGTAGAAATTGCCATTTACTTGGTAATAAGCTTGCGTTGATACAGAATGACTGAAAAATTAAATGCAGAAAGATCAGTAAGGGGGTGCTGGAGGTAGAGGAGACAAGAGACCAAGACCTGTGTTGGGTAAAATAGTTTGGGAGAATATGAATACAGACAGAAACTTTGTGGAAACTTCAAGCTTTTTATGAAAGGTTATTTCCTGACAATATTGCAAAATTGGTTTAAGCTTTTTCCTGTATGTACACTAGCTCTGCTATGTGATATTTGCTTTTTCATTTGGATTTTTTCCAAATGCAATATATGAATCCCAATAGTTTTCTCAGAATTAATATTTTGGTTATTTTTGTTCTGAACAGTGGTCTCCAATTTATTCTTGTTCGTCTCTTTCTGCTTCCTTAACTAACACAGATCTAGTACCTATTAAAACACACAAAATAAATCAAATAATTTTAGCTCTGATTTCTGAAATCTTATTCTAATAACTCTAGTTATTTTTGGTTTTTTAACTACTGTTTTTCTAAACTCATTAGTTGTTCAGCTGTTAAATTGTATTCATTTGGTGCAACACTTACCCTGTTTTTAAATAGTTTGATTAGAATATGCCAGTAAATGAACAATGATAAATGATGGAAATGTACACTGAGATCTAGCCCCACTGTCCAGACTCGAGGCACCTATTTTAAAAGTCCTAAATTTCAATGTCTTATAAAGGCACTCTCTTTCCCTTTCATGATATAGGGAATTCAGATGCTCAATTTACACTCCTTCATAGATTACCAGTGGTGTTAATACATTCTATATAATACAAAAAATGTTTGCCTCATTTCTGTTTAACCACTTGTTTAGAAGTTTTACGCCTAACCAGTTTTTTTACGTGCTCCCTTTTCTGTAGTAGATAAGAATTTTTTCATTATTTCTGAATACAGTTATTTCCATTCTGTATGGATGCAGTTCATCAGTGAAATAATTAACCCCCCTTTTTTTGCCAACAGTTAATTTTCGTACCTGCTGGATTTCACTTGTTGTGGCAGCAGTTGTCATTGTTAGACCCTAAACCCTGGTTTTGTTGTGTAGATGTGTGTATATGTCTGTGTGTGTCTCTATATATTTATATTTCTCTGCAAATGAATATATTTATTTATATAAATAAATGTATATTTATATTCTCCTGCAATATATGACAAAGTGTTCATAAAAAACGACATGACTTTAGCACATTATCTTTATAAATGCCTTAATTACCTTATGTCTGTGCATGCCATAAATGCATTCTCACTAAAATGCTATTGCATAGCTTACAATACCTCTTTTCTAAAAAATGTCATTTTTACATAGTTTGAATTTTGAATTTACGAGAGCCAGACCTCTCGTAATCAGTTATAATTAAATCAGTGTTATTCTTTTCTAAAACCAACGTGGGTCCGACTCGTATTACTAAGTTTTAGCTAGGGATATGCTTTCAACCTGGGCGAGATATCTATTAAGTATAGCTGAGCCGAGTTCAGAGGGAGAGGAGAAACTCCTGCTCTGACTTTTCTTATGAACGACTGAAAGCAAGCAGATATAGAGCTTAACTTCTTGAGAGGGAGGATGTGTGCTGATGTCTTTGCAAACAATTCCGTGGGTGAAGGTACGGGGTGAACGTCTTTGAAATGGGACTTAATGTCTCTGTTAACTTCGGGCAGCAGGTTTGGTGCAGAGCCCGGACAGCCTGGCTCCCGAAACAGACAAGGGGCTGCACACGCCGGAGTTTCCGAGCTTTGGGGTAAAATGACAGGTCCCAGAGGGCACAGTCGGTTCGGGAAGGCTGAACTTCCCAGTACCTCAGCCGGTGGGGAAGGGAAGAGGGCAACACGCGGCCGGGAGTTCAGGATTAAAGGAGGCTGCGCCCTCTGAAACCTCGGGAGAGAAAACCCCGCGGGGCTGTGCCCGATGGACTCTGTCTTTATTCGAATAAAGTCGCGGGGCTCCTCTGTCTCCTTTATGGACACTGGCTTTTCGTAGCTTGATTTTCTGTACATTCTCCTCCAAAGTTCTTCTTTGCTGCCAGTAGAAGGTAATGATTTTTGAAATTTTGAGGGGTATTCCGATTAATAAAAGGCTAGAGATCTGACTGGGAAAATAACCCTGTATTTTTATAAACACTATGATTAGTTCGCTTCCTTTGACCAGTATATCCCCATCATTTGTATTATCGGTTCCGTCCGCTGGAGGGGCAGGTGTTGAGCTCTCCATCGGTGCCGGTATCTCGGGGTGCAGCTGCGGTTGGGCTGCCGGGCGAGCCCGGGGTGCTGAGAGCCGGAGCCCAGAGGCCGAGAGCTGCGGGCCCTGCAGCACAAAGGCCCGGGGCCCTGAGGCGCTGCCCCGTGGGCGCTGCCGGGCACGGCGGGAGCCGAGGGCTCCGCAGGGACAGCGGGACCTTCGCACCCCTGGGCTGGGGAGGTTGAAAAGCCCAGGGGATCCTTCGTTCGGGGTCCCTCCTCAGGGAGACTGTTGCCGTGCTGCTGCGTGTGAGCAAATGGCTTTATGGAATGAGACACCTGAGCCCCCGCCGAGGGAAGGCCGGGACCGACCCGGTAAGAAAACCTGCTGTGACGATGGGATGGGCTGGGATGTACAGGGAGCCAAGCGGGAGCCCCTCGGGTCACTGGAGCCGCCGCTGTGCAGGGGGATCGGCCACAGCCGTGGAAGTCTCTGGTGCTGGGAGCGTGACTCAGTCTTGTGAGACTGGGAAGTTTCCTTAACAGCGAGCAGCACACCTTTTATCCTTACTGCAAGCTTCACACTTCTTATATTCATGACAGAAACCTTTTTACAGTTGTCTGTAATTGTATTGCACGATACTTTTAATTTTAAAAATGAAAAAAATATATATGTTTAGGCAAAAAAGTACAGTTATGATCATTTAGATAACACAGACTGTAGAATCTTTCAGAGTTTTATTTAAACTAAGGTGTTAGTATTAACATTTGAACATTAAGGAAAATACTAAATCATAGAATTATAGACTATTTCAAGTTGAAAGGGACACGTAAGGATTGTTGAGTCCAACTCCCCATCTTGACCTAACTTATGATCTAAAAATTGCCAATACTGGATATTCTGCCAGGTAGCTTTATATGCAACTCCCACTGTCTCCATCACTGTTCTCATTTCTTCTTGTCTTGGATGCCATCCTCCCCATATTGGATCGGGAGTTGGACTGTATCCAAATCATCTGGTCCATGTAATTTTTTTTGTAGTGCCTATTTTTGGTTACTTCAATCTCTTCAACACAGTTCTGAATACTTAGAAGCCAAAGCTGGGTCTAACTTGACAAAAATGATACAGCAAGCAAACACATACCTGACATTTCAGATGTTTCTGTTCTCTGAAGGGAGACTTTCTCTGTGGATCTTGTTTTGTAACTTCAAAATGGGTATATTCAACTGATGGAAAAATGTAATTACTGTCCTTAAGATAATTTATCACCAAACTACATTTGTGACATCAGCCATTATGAGGTCTAATGCATGTAATTGGCAAATGTGTTTGCATCGCATACTTTATTCTAATTGACATCTACCATATTGCTGCTGACAGCCTTTCAGCCCAGATGAATGCTTTTTGCCAAGAGCTAATACTACTTTGCTGAGGTAGTCATACATGGACACATTGTAGTGAACATACAGAGTAAAAATTTCTATGTTTTTTTACTGCTCTGGTGTCTAGTCACCTGCTCTGAATAGTGAGGCTTTGACATGCATCAAGTAGATTTGTGACAGTTTGACAATGTCACTTCTCAGGGTTTGTAAAGTACACCAAAAGAGGACCATTGAAATACTGAAAGGTTACTGTGTGCTTTGAAGCACTGAATATAATTCATGCGAGGCAAAACTTTATAAATTAAATCACTGAAGAAAAATGTTTTACTTAAGAAACTATTAGACATTTTCTCTCTTGTAATAAGATTACACTTTGTCATCAGTACTCATGCAAGAGAACAATGAAAGTTAGTTTTATGAGTTAGTGAAGGCCATAAGAGACTTTCTAAAGCCATTAAATAGTCAACATACCTACTACAGTGATGTCCTGTCAAATCATAAAGAGTAGCCTGTCAGTCTTGGTGAACTAAATCATGATGTACTGTTGCATGTAGTCAAAGGTCTTCAGTAATAAAGATAAAATAACTGTGGTGTTAGTGAGATCAGGATGTTTATATTTGGCGTCTTGGCTATAATTAATTCACCCAAAAATTCTTTAGAGGAAAAGAAAAGTTAGTGAAACACAGTATTACTGTATTGAAATGATTGTTCAATTCAGATAAAAGAAGTATATTGAAAGTGTAAATTACATTAAATTGACAGAATACAGTAAACATTAAAACATGAAAGCTACACATTAAGCCAATTTCTATAGACATTTGGACCTAAAAAATAAATGTTTTGTTAACATCATTTCCATTACTCCTTTTTTCCTATATATTAAGGCATATTATCTCCTTCTGCCAGAGTTCCTTGAAATTTCTTGCTATACACGATAAAAATCAATCTAAATTGTAAATTTAGATTAAAGCAAAGTCTTACTTCATAACTTGAAGGTGCTATGAGTTTCAAGTAAAGTTTAAATTGCTTTTCACCATGTTCTTCTTTGCAATTTGCAATAATCAAGAACTTAACTGTGAAAAAATAAAACTTTGTTTCATTTTAATACATCTTTTAGATTCAGTAGCTAAAAGCCAGCTGAGAGCACTGTACTTGAAATATGTTGTCTATGGTAGATGGAGTTTTCTGGATTCATTCAGTCATACTTGGATATTATTTAAAATCTACAAGGGAAAGAAATGAGTAGAAGCTTTCCTCCTGTTTTTCATAAAAGGTTTAATTTAGAGAAACATGTTTAGTTTTAATAAGCTCAACGAATCTACAGGTAAGGATTGTTCATATTTTTGTGGCTGTTGGGTAGCAAGCCTTTTTCACAAGTTCTCATATCATGCTTATAATAAGATATTGATTAAATTGCTGTTGCTTTAACTCTCTTCCCAGGCAGCATTAACTGAATCATAAAATCATAGAATCATTAAGGTTGGAAAAGAACTCTGAGGTCATGAACTCTTTATGGTGTCACCTTAACATACATATACATGTCTCTTACAGCATACATATTGTTTAAAATCTCTTCTGTATATTTTTGTAGTATCCCTGTGTGAGATATGTGGGCTTTCAGAGACCAAGTATAACATATGAAGAATTCAAAAAGTGTGATGTTTAGCTGTGCAGCAGCGAAGACGTGTGATTAGATTGTTCATAAATAAAATATTTGATATTTTCAAGCAGCAAGCTTACTTTTCACCTTAAGATGACAATTTTTTTCAGGTGCATGCTTTTTCACGGCGTTTTCTCATAGATCTTAATGGAAGTGAGCTTCATATTTTTACCATAGTTATTGAACATAATTTTTCTAGAGATACTGTGTTTTTTATGACATACACTGTACAAATAAGCTGCTAGAAAATGAAATCATATATTTCATATTTTAAAAGGCAAAAAATGATAGCAACAATAAATACAATTTTATAAAACTCCGAAAATGTGTTACTTACACTCTAAATGATACATCTGTAACCAAATGAAATGTGTCCGAAGGATTCCTTAAATATCTGCGTGGAATACAATTGAAAAAAAAACTGTAAGAAATCATCAAAGTAGGTATTTATAAGAAATCTAAGCGAACTTAATTTTTCTAGCATTTTGCTAAAATAAATAGCAACTATTCTCAAATTTTAAATGACAGTTTCTCAAATTTGACACCTGCTTTTTGCACAATGTGATCCATAACCTGTGTGTGTCCATTTCAAATAGCAATGCTTGTTTGCAAAGGAGTTTAGGTTTCCATCTATTTTAAATATATAATAGCCATATTATATAGTTTCTTTTTTAACATTTTTTAACTTTTTGAAAAACTGTTGAAATAAACACTGACTGTAATTGGAGGTTTTGTTACAAGTTGTTCTTTAGGACACAAAGGGTATCCAGAGGCCATCTAGTTCAACATTAAATACTCAAAACAGGTATCATGACATCAGGATGGGTAAGGCTGTGTTGAGCCTTGAACAGTCCTGGAATGGATTCCATCACCTGTCTGGGCAACCTGCTGCTGTTTTTAACCACCCTTGTGGTAATTTCAGACAGCACCCCTCCTCCCTGAATATCTGATAGAAATTTCTCATGGGTCCATTTGTGTTTATTACTTCTGTCCTATCACAGTGCACCTCTGAAAGGAGTCTGGGGACATCATCTCTTGTCCTCCAGTGCAGTTGTTTTACACAGTGAAAAGGTTTCCCCTTAGCTTTTTCACGTTCATACTGAACAGGCCCGATTCTCTCACCTTCTCCTTGTACACCATGCTTTCCAGTATCCTAAATATCTGTTTTTTTGCTGGAGTCACTCAGTATGTTGATATCCTTCATATGCTAAGTAGCTGAAAACTGGGCATAGTACTCCAGATACATCTTACAAGTGTCAGAGGGAAAGGATTGCTTTGGTGAATATGCATTGCTTACAAGTTTTATTAATGCTAGGATGCAGTCAACCTACTCTTCATGGGCACACCTGCTGGTTCATATTCAACTTGTCCTCTAGGACCCCCAGGCCCATTCTCTGCACTTCTGCTGGCTGGAGTTACCCCCTCAGCCTGCCCCTCACCTTGCTGCATGGGGTGTTTCCATCCCTAGTGCAAGGCCCTGTACATGCTGTTGTTGAGAGAGCTTCTGCTGAGCTTCTGGCCAGCCTATTTCTCTGGCCTGTTCAGGTTCCTCTAGCTAGTCCTGCTATCCAGTGTATTGACTGCCTCCTCCAATTCAGTGCCATCCTCAGGCTTGCTGAGAGTGTTCTCTGTCATCCAGGTTTGTTAATGAAGAAACTAAACTACTGCCTGCCGGCTGGACTTTGCGCTGCTGATCACAATTCTCTGAGTTTTGGCAGTCAAACTAATTTTCTGTTCCCTTTAGAATCCACTTGTCCAGCTTGTTTCTCATCAGTTTTGTGATAAGGAGACAATTGGAGACTGTACCAAAGGCCTAGCTAAAATGAAGATGCACAGCATCCCTGCCTGCCACAGCTGCCAGTCACCTCACCACAGAGGGCACTGAGCTTGGTCAGGCATGATCTTCTCAGGCAAGAAGTGGCTTCTACAAATACCTGGTCCACAATTTTTCCAGGAACACAGTTAAGGCTGACCACCCTGTAGTTCCTTGTATCATGCTTTTTGCTCGTCGTAAAGAGGAATGTGACAGCAACTGCCTTCATGTCATCAGAAACGCTTCAAAAAGGACAGGCAGTCTCACAGAGACGCCTGCCAGCTCCATGAACACCTCTGGGGGTGCCGTGCACCAGGGCCATCAACTTACATAAGCCTAAGTGGGTTAAGTAAGTGATCCACTCCTCTTTCCTCTCCTGCAGGTGCTCCTTCATGTCCAAAGAATCTCTTCAGAAGCTTAGGGGCTGTGGAGGCTTGAGGAGAAGCCTTGCCAGGAAAAAAGGCGTGGAATACCGCTGCCCTTTGCACATGGCTTGTCTCCAGACCTGCTGTCCCACAGGGCAGTGGCAGTAGCCTCTCTGTGCTGCCTCCCTGCCCCGGCGTGCAGCCGCTCCCAGCCCTGACTGATGCGTTCCAGCCACTGTTCCCTGCGGCCTCGCCCTCCCATGGCTCTACAGCTGCTCCCAGCAAAACCAGAGCCAATACTCCTTCTCCTGCCCTGCCTTGCCCTGCCCCTACCTCACCACACCTCCCTTTCTCTGCAAGGCTTTTAGGAACTTGCGGAGTTTTCTAGGCAAAGTCGTGTTTTGTCATGGAAAAGAATAGAGTTTAAAAAATTGTAGACTTGGAAAGGGAAAAGAGTATGTGACAGCGTGTTTGGTGTTGGTATTTTTTAAATTCTATTTTTTAGGGTTTATTTATTTATTTGATTTATTTATCTGTGAGCTTTGTGAGTGATGTTGAGTAGAAGCCCAGGCATGTGCTGCTGGAAGATAAGAAAAATAAGGCAAAAAAGGAGACTGGAATGAACAGATAATGTTCTGACACATTTGATAGATATTCCTTATCTGGGATGCTATTATCATGGAAGTAGTAGAATTACAGGGCTGAACTGCTTTTCTTAGGGTCATTTTATATGTTAAGGGTGGGATATTACAGAGCAGAGAAGCCAGAGAAAGTCTTATGAAAAAAATTAATCTAGTACTTAAAATGAGATACAGATGTTAACATAGTCTTCTTGCCAGGGATAGCTGATATTTCTCATTGCTTTCATATGCCACAGGGACAACTATCCCAAGGCTTTGTTTGAGCAGCATGTTTGTTTTAGACTTATTGTCCTCTTTTAAACTTTTCTTAGACAGTGGACTATATTTTTTGTTGATAATCGTCTAAAAGTATGCAATACCCACTAAGGCCTGTGGAAAGTTGTAGTCCCTAATTTCCATCCTAATATTAAACAAAGCAAATTAAGCTTATAGATCAGAGAGAATTAAGTGTCGAGAAGCTGAAAAATATGGGCAACAAAGTCACATAAAATCATTTGCTGCAGTGAACATGTAGTTCATTAATTTATTCAAGAGGAACAACATCCTCCACCAGTTTCTGTGACAGCGTAAAGGAACACCAGACAACTTGCTATGAAGTTCAGCTTGTTAGGAGAATCAACTGAGGACTAGGCTATATCATGTAGGTCTTCATGCACACGTGTACACATGTGGTTAACTGAGACCTGCCTGTATTATCTTTCCTGTGAGCTGGCCCAGGTGAACTTGGGAAAATGAGACACTTGTTTTGAGTGGTCTTAGATTCATCTGGTTTTGTCTTCTGTGTTCTTTCCTATACCTAAAATACTTCCTGTAATCTAATGAATATACTTCTCTATTTAAAGAGCTTCACTCAGCAATATAAGATACATATCCCAAAACAGAAACATCCACTTTGAAAAACAGTTATATTTAAAAACATAACAGACTGCATTTTCATTTTTAAACATACTCAGAAATTTGGAAAATCCCTTCTCTTCATGAAAATTAGTGCAATCGAAACATCTAAAGATGCTTTTAAAGCAAGTCTTCACTGAAAGATCAGAGGAGCTGGTGGGACAAATCTACATACAGTTACGTAAAACCTTAAAACTTAAATAGTTTATTACCTGTCTCATATTCTGTTAGTGTCTTCGTGTGAGGTAAGAAGTCTCTTTTCCAGCCTAGTTGATTCTGTATAGAGAGCAGTGGAAGAGTCAGGTTTTAGTATTGCAATCTAGGATAGGTGATGCTAGAATCCAATGATTTTGGTAAATATAACTAATTAATTACACAGAAAACGATTAACTTCTCTTATAAAACTAAATAAAAATTATCTAACTGTGAGGTTAAGCTCAGCTAGAAACAAAGAACTGTCTTTTATTTGGTTCTTAGGTGCAAAGATTATCTGATTTATAAAGCCAGGAGATATGTATGAAGGAATAAACAAATCTTTACATGATGTATAGTAACATCATATCTGAGAACTTAAGGATGGTGAAATTTCAAAAACTCAGAAAAGGGCTGTCAGTAAGACCTGAAGAAATATCCAAAGAATTGTGCATAATTGTCTTACTTGAATTTTTCCCTGAGGGACCTGAAATTATCAAACTGTTCTTTCTATCCATCTGCAAGAGATACTGAGATTGAACATCATAGATTTCTAGGGAATAAGTCAGTCCTATCCTATCTCTTCAAAAACTGCAGCAAGCCTTAAGGGTCAGAAGATATGACTTTAATTTAGTAAACTGCAGCTTTGATAATTACACATGGCATTCTTTTAAGCAAGCTAGGGAACTGCAATCTAGATAAGATTAGAATAAAAGTATTATTCAAGGTTTTTGGGTTAAAAGGATGTAATATTTATTTGCAGTCACTCTTTTCCAGAGTAATGGAGGGGGGGGGTGGGAGGAGTAATTCTGTAAATGTCCATATTGGGTGTAATATATATTATTCTATAGCATTGTTGGTAGTTTTGGAAATAGAGTAGATGCTAGTATTGCTGCTGTCTCTAGGAAGACAGGACTCAAGCTTAAAATAATCCTTATAAATTATAAAAATATTAGAAAATAATAGACATTCAGTTTGGTGAGAACAAGCATAAGCACCAAGTAGGAATAATTAACAGCACAAATGCAAGATGGGGAGTTCCCTCTAATGCTTCAGGGAAGAGTATGGGGACAGCATATTTACCATGCCATAGTTATATGTGTGGCCAGTTCCAGGTTTTCTGCTTTCTTACACAAGTGTTTTCTTTCCTTTGAGCAGTAGTAGAGCTCAAGAAGTGCTAAAATGCTTTGCAGACATCTTTTGACAAATCTGAAAACACTTCATGCCTCTATCACCCTTATGAATTTGAGGCATGACAAACAATTCTGTTTACTGGGTTGATAGTCTGTGGCAAAGGCACAAGGGATAGAAACTGCTGAAACAAGATCCACTTGATCTGTACAGATCTTTAGGAGCATAATGTGTAAGCATCCAGTAAAACAACTTGGAGGCTCTAAGTTTTCTAAAAGGAATACCAAAATGTACCTAGTTATTGATGGTTCATTAAATTAAATATTAAAGGCATCAAAAGAAGATTTTGAACCAAGTTTATTCAACCTAAGAAATGGGAAGAATGAGGGTAGCAATATATAACATTGTTGAGAAAGGAGATCAGCATAAACTGATTTAGGTATGACAATAAGTAGCAGAGATTAATTTGCAGCAAAGCCTAGATGTAAAAGATAAAGTAAGAATGCTTATCTTCCAGGGAAGATTTTTGTTTTATTATTTGATGTCCAGCTTTGACTTCAGCTACTTAGAGGGAGTAATACTGGCCCTTGTCATTACTGGTTTGGATGTAAAGACACATCTGAACCCTGTCCCCCTTAAGAAATACCAAGACAGACCATCTTTATGCCTTATTCCTGGCTGTTCTGCTTTCTGTAGAATTCTGCCAAGTATGTAAATAAGAATCAGAAGGAAGAGAAGCTGCTTCTTCTGTTTCTACTGATAGACAAAAATTATGAATTAACTCTACTGTTCAAATAAACATGACTGTTTACTTCATATATTCTATGTACTCCAGTTGTTCTACGTGCTGAATGGAAACACAGTTGTGCTGTTTTGGACTGCTGGACCAGTTCCCTCTGTGGTCATTATGTTTTTGCTCTCAGGCTACCAGATGGCTGTTTAGGTGCAGTGATAACATCTGTTTGATTCTTCTTGGCAGTCTTGAGATTGAAGAACTTTGGAATCACTTGGGTACTACAGAATTAAATGAAGACAAGATTTAAAGTTCTGTCTTCTATAATTCCATATTGTTGAATAATTGTATTGACTTTGCTATAAATTATTATTCGACATATTCTCATTTTTTCATTTCTAATCATTTGGTTTATGTTGTTTTCTTTATTTAGTTGTACTGACCCTGTACTGGTTATTTCCTAGGTGTAGCTGCAGAAAGATAGAAAATTGATCACGGGAAGAGAACACACTCTGGATTTTCTTCTGATGTACAGACTACACTGATTGAAGTATTGCATCCTTTTGCAACACCACCTTCCTGTAAGTAAGCTCAATCAGTGGGAAACATATTATAAAATTTTGTTGGGTTTCTGAGTAATTCAGTACTCTACAAGGAAAATGGCTAATTTAGTATTCTCCCAGAGAAACAGTTACAAATATTTATATGCAGACATAAAAAAGAACAATGTGAAGGCTTAAAGCTCGTTCTGATGTTCCTCCACTGCCTTTTCTGAAATTCAGATTGAGAAAGGAAAATCATGAGTCACAGGCATTATTAGCCAGTTTTTGGAAGTGGTAAATGTATACTGTAAGAGATGAAATAATGAATCTGTAAGGCAAGAAAAGCAAGAAATAGAATTGTAACATGAAGGGATTATAGGGGTATCTGTACCTGTTCTTATCGACTTCTCTCTGTGTCACTAAGATAACTAAGTAGTCATAGTCTCTTCTAGCTAGAGATACACAGTGTGAACATTGTCCATGGCCACCCTTGGCTATGTGCCTCCTAGTTATTGTCAAGGGACACAAAAAGATAGTTCTGGGATGGCCAGAGTGACAGTCTAAGGATATGTTGTGATTAGTAAATATTGAATGTTTCTTAAATTGGATTTTATCACTACTACAAGCTGAGGTATAAATCCTGTTATTGTTATGGGAATGAATGGATACTTTGAGATATTTTGAATTAATGAATTATCCAGGTTTATAAATTGAGGCCTTTTATTGGCAACAGGTATTTGGACTGATATGAATTTTCTGGAGTCAGAGTTATATGTTCCGCATACAAAGCAACAACATGGAATTATTGTGATTTATTAATGTAAACAAATTTTTAAAAATTGCTTTATTTTATAGGCTGTCATTTGAACTGTGTAGGTATGTGAATCCTCTGAGATGATAAAAACACATGGTGTTGATTAGGGGATGATATACCTATATTCTTTAGAAGTTTGACTCTTTGAAACTCAGATGTTGATGTTGAATGGAATATTCAGTGCAAAGGAACTAAAATATGGGTCCAAACTGAGGAAATAAAATTTTTTATTGTACTGAGCATTTAACTTGTCATTGTCAAACATATCAGAGTCATTTTTGCACTTTATTTTCTGTCATATCATGTTTACATCTACTGAAACAGCTCTTGAATATTCAGTATTGTTGTTTTGTTTGATTTTTCACTTAAAGTTGACTTTTTTGCAGGGATCTAGGGAATGTAGCTTGCCATCTGTTGCTTAAATCTCTGTACATCTCTACTTCATTGAATGGATAGCCTTTTTTGCCTGTTTTCATGATTTGAAAATAGGAAGTGATGCTTTGTGATAAGGCAGTGTAAAGTTACATTAGTGCTCATTTATTTGTTTATCTGCACTTACTGCGTTTGACCCTTCTGTAAGGAGTGGCATTTGAAAAGAGGGAAAGGTCTCGCTGTGGTGCTTGTAAAACCTGCATGGAAAAGGGAAAGTGGAGGGGAGAGAGCTGCATTCTGACTGACTTGTCTAGGGTAGGCTTAAATTGTCATAGATGAGGGAGTAAAAAATTGCATTTATCTGTTATGGGAGAAACTCCAGTCAGAGCTCAACACTTTCTCACATGCTGAAAACATCCAGCTGTAAGCTGTAGATTTCTCAGAAACAAGGTGTCATAAGTTTTCTCCTACTTCTTGGAAATTCTTGCTTCTAATGGCCACCATGAGCAGCTTGTAACCCTTTTCAGCTTGGGTATTTAAAACCAGAGGAATGTTGATACACCTACAAACACAGGGCGATGCAGCTAGGGGAACTGAAATGCCTGGATGCAGTCAAATGAATGAAGTGTTTGCTACTTGTTCTCAGCTTTCTGTTTGGTGTTTTAGGAATGTTTGCAATACTTCAGCATGTTTTTAATGGCAGAGTTGTTTTTCAGTGCTAAGAATTTGTGTATCAAATAATTGAAGTTCGTACAATAAACCATAGTTCAATTTACTAGAACATGTAAATTGGCTCATTTATGAGTCACTCTTGCATGACTAGTATAGCAGTATTCCACATGATCATTTAGGAAGTATGGAGTAATTGACATATAATAATATTGAAACAGATTGCCCAATGCATTTGTTTCTTGCACAAAAACTGATCGGTTTTAATTTAGTGTATTCTATAATGCTTTCTCATAGAAGTGAAAGTATATTTATTAAAACAGCAATGACTGTAAGGCCTAATGTGGTAAAATTTAATAATTTCTTTTGTCAAAGAAGCAAATCATGAGATTAACTCGGGAGTAATTGTTAAATTTAAAGTGCAAGGTAGTGGGAACACAAAAAAGGCTTTATGATGAGTTTTTGTCAATCTGTATAATTTTTCAGTTAAGCAGTCATAAATCAAGGAATATCGTATTTTTTGAGGCTCATTAAAGAGACATTATACATTAGAATAGTGAGGCAGTCAGCATAATGAAATGATGAATGCCTATAACTATCTGTATGTAAATGATGTGAGACAGATTTGCTGGTGCTACAGAGGAGAATAGCAATCTATTTGACAGTTCCCTGTAGGTGCTACTTCTGGATACAACTGACAGATGTTAAATGTAAACCTCTTCAACAGCAAGCACTTATTAGCACTCAGTGGGGAAAAAATGGCAATATAGAATAAGACAAATAGCAGATAATGCCATTTAAATAACTTTGTTCTTACGAAGCTTTATTGCCAATATGTTATAGTCTGGAAGGTTGGGTTTTTGTTTGGTTTTTATTGGCAAAGCCTAGGTGGGTAAGAGAACATTGTGGAATTTAGAAAATTGTGATTTGAAACATTTAAGAAAATGTACCCAGTGTTATAACTTGATGGAAAATCTATGTATGTTCCGTTTCATCAACACTCTTCTTTTGAAATGTTATTTGGTAAATATTTGTTGAATCATTGTGTGATACATGTCAGTACTGTGTGTGTTTGCTGACTTTATCAATTTAGATTTAATTGTTATTTGCTTTCTTTTTCTCCTCTCATGATAGAATAGAAAACTCCAGTCTTTCAGATTTGTCATTTTAATGGAAGAAGACCAGAAGTAGTTAATGAAACCTGGTTAGCAATAGCAAATACTTTTAGGACATCTTATGATTTCATTTCCAGGCTATTTATCTCAGTCCTAGCAAGAGATGCTACTCCTAGAAGTATAAAATATTAATCTATGTGAGATTCACAATAATACAACTCTTCAACAGAGATCAGCATTAAAATAGTTCAGGAAACTATCAAAACCACTTGATTTATTTCTAATCCTACTTTATAATAGATTAGGTTAGGAATTTATATTTCTTTAAAGTATGAATCTAGGCACATGAATTGATTTTTCAAATTGTCAAAGCTTACTTTAAAGCTTTTTATTTTTTGAGCTAGCCTGTCCTTAATGAATTTTTTTTCTAGCTGCCAGCCAAGCTGCTGCTTGAAAGGGTAGAGATTAAGCCAGCACTAAGAGTGATGCAATGTCTACATGTTTAGATGGCCTTATGTCTTTTAGTATTATGAAATCTCTGACACTGTGTGTGCTTTTTCCTTGTTATCTTTTGTCAACTGTTTAACGCTACCTTGTGTTGCTTGCACTAAATCTTTTTGGAATTTAGTGTTTCACTGCACCGCTGCAGATTTGTAATCCTCTTTCATGGTGTTAAATTATCAGCCACATATGCACTGTGTCTAACTTAGTGGACATATTTATTGTTCCCTGGCTACTGTGCTTGCTAATTTGTTTCTTTATTGCTTTGCCTTGAATTAGGGAATAATCGCCCTCTCTTTCCTGAATTCTTAAAGGAATAGCTAAAGTTTATTCCCTTGTACTTTTTGTTCTTAGTTCTCACTGTCACAAATTAAATCTAGATTATTTTCTCCATGTAGATAGATACTGGTGTATGTTCATGTAGAACAGCTTAGTTTCAAGAATGTCAAATGTGAATATCATCTCAATGGGGAGAGGAGAGTAAATACATTTTATGAGAGAATTTAAGCAATGATCCATGACTGCAACAGACTTCTCATATAGCCAGAATTTGGAAGTAAGGAGGAGTTCATAAATCTAGGAAATGTATTATGATCCTATTAACCTTTGTTCATTAAATGATGAAGGGCTTAAAACTACTGCTGAATTTTATCTCCTTCTCTTTGCAACACAATAGAGTTGCAAACATTTATATTAGAAAGAAGAGCTTTTGTGCCTTTCCTGGCTTAAGCTTTGCTCCCTTTTCTTTGCTTCTTCTTCTGTTCTCAGCTGTGTAATAATCCCTCTTATGTCAGATGCCACAAGCATTTTCAAAACTGTCTTGACTATCTTGTTGAGCCAATCTCTGAAACATTTTGAAAAAAGTGGAAATATCTAACGTGTACCTTTACATGACAGATAACAAAACTGGGCTATGTGCTATGTCTTAAGAAAAAAACCAAAACAAAAAGACAGCAACATATGTTCTATAGAAATCTTCTAAAATTATATCTGTTTGAACATTTTACACCTGAAAGTATAAGAACCAAACCAGCCTTTTTTTCTTCAACCCTTTAGAGCTTCCATGTTGCCAAACAAAGTAATAGAATAGAGATTTCTACATCTGAAATTAAATTCTGTCTGTTCCTCTGAGGTTGATTCTATATGATCCAGTATGTTTCTATATGATGCTGTGTAAATCACTAGGAAGGAGTCTTTTATGGTGTTTCTGATAACTGCACTTATTTGATGAGTCAAGGCTTATTCACAAGTTATTCATTAGTTTTAGGAATACACCTAATATGCATATATGATTATAGACTTTATATAAATATAGGGCCTAAATATATGCAAAGTATACACAGTGTAAATATGCAATACATAAATTAATTTTAATACATTTTTTAAGAAAACAACTACAGGTTAATAATGTACTGTATAATGTAATTACTTCCAGTAGTTTGAAAAAATTGCTTTGAAATGTCTCACCAAACTTTTTTAACTAGTAAGAAGGCATACTGAAACATGAAGTGTTTTATTGCCTCATTACTTCTGTTTAGACTAAAATAAATAATAAATTTAGTGCAATGACATCAATGTAAACTGCTGAAGAATGATGCATTTTTCATTAAATATTATGTCAAATCACCAAGGAAAATCCGTACTACTGAAAACTAATTTGAAAATACATGTATATGTTATGTTGAGAGTTTTATTGCACTGTCATTGCATTTTAAAATCAATTTGCTTCTCAGTTGTACTAGAGTACTTGAATAATTTTTGACTAAGATAAGTTATCACTAGCATTGTTTCTTTATATATCAGTTAAATCTGAGTGGTAATTTACAAACAGAAGTATAATTTTAAATCTAATGCTTTTTTCAGTTATATTTATCTGAATTTATGACTTTACTAATTGCAAAAGAATTGAAACCCCTTGGATATTGTTTCTCTTTTACTCAAAGAAATCCCTTTGCAGAATGTAATAAAGAAATGCTATGATGCTTGTCCAACTATTTCAGCTATTTCTTTTTTAGAACTGAATAATATGTTTAAATGATATTGAATGACAGTTGTATGAGCTGAGTTCTTCTGCGTAAGTGTGCCAGGGGAATACAAAATTAAAATATAAACTGTGATATAATAATGTTTCATTAATACTTATTTCAAGTAATCAAACAATTAAAGCAGTTTTAATTTGTGAGTGATTCTAGTGGCAATATTTTTACACAAATAATATTTTGAATTAACTGAACTTGTGCAAACAAGATGCTTGTGGATTTGTGAAACAAAAGTCAAAGGAGTCTTATGAGCCCATTCCTTGAGGCTTGGCCTCTCCAGCTTTTAGAAAAAGCATTTGGAATGTCACTTGTAAGAGAGCATTCTGACTGGACCAAAAAGTCATTCTTCATAATTGGTGTCAAAATAAAGAATGTTAGTTCTCACATGAGAAAAGGAAAGGCCATATTTAGGCATCCTGTTACACAGATAACTTTTGTTTATTTGTTTCTATTAAATATTGCTAAATTCCATGAATACAGAAAATAGAAATCTATTTATGATAAGCTCACACATGTTGTCTTTGTTGGCAGTTTAAAATCTATTTTTTTGGGTTAGACTGAAAAACCCACAAATACATATTCAGCAAAAGATCCCAGTCATACAGTGCTATCCAGCTGAAGGGATTCCTAGAGTTTACACATCAGAACCACAGAATATTCTGAGCTGGATCATCTAGTCCAACTTTTAAGTGAATGGCCCACACAGGGATCAAACCCACAACCTTGGCGTTATCAGCACCGTGCTCTACTTTTCCTTGAATAGAAAACTGCAAACTGTTCTTCAGTCCTTCCAACATAAAAGCATGTTTTCATGGTAACAATGGAAGGAGACTCATAATGATTGGCTGCTTCACTGATGCTTTTAAAATTTAATAGCCCAGCAGCAGGAACCACTGTATGTTATCATTGTCTTACATTTGTCAGTCTGTACTTTGTCTTTTTAACAGTGAGGACAGAGTTTTAGAACTTCATTGCCAAGAGATGACAGTTAAGGCAAGGCTATGGAAAATATGCATATGGAAATGAGTGGCAGTTTTATCTTAATACTCTTCAAGATTTCAAGAATAGAGTATATATAGAAGCAGTCTCAAAGGAGTCTCTTGTTTTTCTGTTTGGAGATGTAGAAGAATTTTTAGCATAAAAATTAAGTAGAAAGACATAAAGATTTATGACTGGTACTGAAAATGCTGTGGACTGAGCAACTGGATTGCACTTATTCTAGTTTTCCTCTTTAGCCATTGTAAAATGTTGACATTCATAACTGAGACTGAAGGTGAAGAATTCTGGGGAAGGGGAGAACTAAAATTGTAACTAAATGCAAGAAAACAGTAGAAAAGAATAAACAATAGAGAGAGTGTGACTTTGGACACCAGCGAAGAGGATGAGATGAAAGGTTGCTCGAAAATGGAGAAAGATAATGAGAACTTTCTTTCCCATCTTAATTTTAGACAGTGCCATAACCTGAGGCAAACTGTTTGACATTGCAAAGCAGAAGCAATTATCTGTTTTACTGAAGCGATTTTCACCTGAAAGGAATGGAAATTAGGAAATGAAAAGATGAAAAAAACTGGCGTAGGAATGCTGTACTAGGGAGTGTGTATTTAATATCTAGTAAATCCAGATGAGATGCATCATTTGGTAGAAGTGAAGCAAACGTAAATATTAGTTCTCTACAAATGACTTCAAATATAATTAAATATATAGATGTATATATTGTGCATCCTTTTATATGTATCTCTATACACATCCATTTTCATAGTTTTGTATGCACACACCATTAGTAACTGAGTTTTATTACCTACCTTCATTTTCTGGTGAATTTTAATCAAGTTTTTCACTTCAAAATTGCATTTTATCATTATATTTGAGTGATAGATAGGCAATAGGCCCATTGCAATGGAATGCTTGCACAGTAGCCCAGAATATGTTGCATTTTCCCCCTCTTATCAGCTGCACCCAGACCAAGCTGTGTTTAATAAGTACATAATGTTTTAGGTTTTTTTTTGAAATTTGAGAGGTAGACAAGAAGGACAGAAGAGATATCTTAGATTAAAATAAAAAATATGACATTTTAATTTCTAGAAGGAATAAATTAGTGTTTTTCTTCTTGTTGCAACATGAAGGAGATTGAATAACCTCTCTAAGGAAAAGGAGTTTTAGATTCTCAAGAGTCTGGAGTGGGTGTTTCACCTGATCCTGCTGATAGCCATTTCATTTTTAATAGCTACACTTCTATAGTATTTCACTGAAGAATTTAGGCTACTCTGTTATTCTGAGGGGATTTCATTCAATGTTGAATCAAGAGCACCTTTTCCTGCTATTCCTATTAAGCTGTCTTTATCTCAGCCCAAGATTTCTTGCTTTTACCCTCCGATTCCCTCCCCATCCCGCTGCTGCGGGGTGAGTGAGGGCTGTGTGGTCCTTGGTTGCTGGCTGGGGTTAAACCAGGACAGGAGGGACAGGCAGCTGTTTTCTAACATTTTCATAACTGGTCTTAAGAGCAAACTTACTTTTCAGCTGGGTTGGAAACATATAAAAGACCATAATAAGGAATAACATGAAGTTTATAGAGTAAACAAACATACAGAAGCTAAGAATGGAATTTTATAGATGTTAAACTGGATAAGGTGTTTGCTTTAGTGTGCTCTATGTTAAACACTAACATAAAGATAAATTTCATACCGTATATAGGCATGTCTGTGTGTCTCAATAGATTTAAAATTAACTTCTCTGTGTTCAGATTTGTTTTGTGAGTAGGAAATAACATAATCATGCAAGAAAATATTGAGGTAGGAAGTTGCATTACTGTTATCATAACAAATAACCCTAAGAATAATTTGACCACAGAAGCATCTGTATTTGTTTTGATTTCTGGAAGATAAAATCAAAAATTTTGAAAGTTAATTAGTCAAAATCTCACAATAAGTAAAAACATCTTGGTTGCTTTTTTTGACATAAATGCCTTTCATCTTCATTAAACTTAGCTTCAGTCCCACAGACATGTATAGACATGGAAACTATGAATATTTTTGATTTTGTTTTGGATCATAGCTGGTTTTTATAAGCTATTTTGATAACTCTGACACTTTCCATCTTTTCAAGCAATTTTTTCAGTTCATAGCAGCAGGATGGAAGCTGTCATCTTATGTTAATGCTAAGGTTTTTAGTAAAGCACCTAAGCAATCCCTTGGCATAGTCCTGTATGTCTCTCTAGAAGGATGATTATCATATTCACAGGACTTCCTGGTGATCTCAGTAAGGATGAACAGATGCACAGACATGTATGAACACACTGAGATATCATAATGTAGATATGAAAACGTGCATGTAGACACCATTTCAGTCATGTTTTTAATTGAGAAGGGAAAGAACACATGAATACAAAATAATAATGACATTACTGGTGGAATAATGTGGGGTTTTGTATGTATTTTGGTTCTGGTTCTTTATTTTCCTCTATTTTTTTACCAAATCTAATTAAAATGTAATTCTAACTTCATTAGGACCTGTTCACTTGAAAATCTAACTGGTTTATATGTACCTGATTACATAACATTTTCTTAGAATTCAGTAGGACTGTTCTCTTAAACAACAATCAAATGATAGACCTATACAACATATATCACACATCAGCTCATTAAGGGAGATACTAATACAGCATACCCATAAAGTTTTTATAAATTCTGTTAATCTACAATTAAAGGCTTCAATCTATGTCACTTTCATTGTTTTCCCCTGAACATAACACTTGGAAAAACTGGTCTTGACGTCCCTGCCAAAATTTACCATTTATAGACAGTGGTTTTTTAGTTCTTTTTTTTCTGCTGTCTTTGTCCTGCATTTTGAATTTTTGGTATTTTTCCATAGTGTTGAAGGGTTTAAACTTCTAAAATATTAAATTGTTAAAATGCCTCCAAATGCTACATATTTTAAATTGTAACAAAAAATGTCAAACAAATGTAGAATCTTCGAACAGTTACCAAATTTATTTAAGTATAAAAAATTCACTGCAGTTGCACTGCAAAATTCTTTGGCTAGTGATGCCCTACCAGAATGTAGCTTTCTTTTCTGCTTGATGATTGTCTGGACAGGAGAATGGACCAAATTAATTACTAAGATTCCCTCCAGGCCTATTTTCTATGGTTCATTTTTCATGTTCTTTTCAGGCAATAATATAACTGTTAAGTTTTAGATTTTTGCAACTAAGTGGTGCTTTCTGATTATAAAAATGGTTGAATTTAATATAGCTGGAGCAAGCATTTGCATTTTATTAGGGAATAAATGCTGTTGCAATGAAATTTACTTTCAATGCTATATATTATTACACAGAATATATTAATTAAATCAAAAATAACAGGTATTTTAAGATCCTATTAGACCTTTTAGAAACAGAAGTTTATGTCTTAATGGTTTGGAAATGTTATAACCTGAAGAGTAATAGCATTAGAATATTTATAAGGGGTAAGCACGTGCCAAGATCCTTCTGGCAGTGATCAATTCAGTGGTTTAGAGGTTGTATTCAAACACCACTTACTCAAGTATTTTAAAAAATTTCTTCTCCTTTCAGATTTAATCATGGGGTTTTTCAATAATAACAAGTGTTATCTGTTCATTTGTCGGCATTAATTATTAATCTGGTTACATAGATGCAATTTTTGAAAGCGAGAGATTGGAAGAACTATGTATAATTTTAACTTAACATGCAATGATTTTCTACCCCTTTAGCATAGTTAAAAGATTTCACTTTTCTTCTTCCTCATATTTTGTCAAAATAAGTCAAACACAGCCTCACCCACACTCACAACTGTACTGAATGTTAGCAGAAAAAATCTTAAAACCCAGTTTCTCTGCTTGCAGCCCTTAGAAAATTTCAGGTGAAAAGGATGGTTATCCACTATTTACAGTGATTCCTTTTGGACATAAATGAACCCTGTTCTAAAATGTAGTCAAATAATATGTAAATTTTGCAATTTATTTTCCTTAAATCTTAAGGATTCAGATTCATCAAAAACCTCACAGAGTGTATGGAATCAGACTTTTTGAAATTACTTACCAGGCAAGATATTTTGGTACACAAGACCAAGTGTGTGATAATAGTAATGACTTATTGTTTTTTATTTGCTTGCAGATCATAAGGCTAAAGTCAAATTGGTTTTACCAGAGATACATTTGTTTTTTCATTAGCTGAAATTTCAAGTTTCTTTTCTATTTTGAGCTCTTCAGATAATTCCTTTCTATTTTCTTCCTAAAAGTAAATTTTCTTTGAAAGAAGAGTTTAAATTAAAAACAAAACAAAACAAAACAAAACAAAACAAAACAAAATCCCTGGATGTCTTCATTTAAATATTGACAATAATTGATTACTAAAAATGAGATTTCAGAGACTTTGTGAATGAGATACCAAATGAATCAGAGTATAAGTGTTAGTAAAATGTCATAAAATAATTTTTTTCATTATACTTCTATAAAGGTAACCTTTAGAGCTGCAATATGGTATATTTTCTAAACTGACAGGGTTAAACCAAGGAGTCTACTCTTTGGAGAGATTTGGAAGTGCCTCAAGAATTAAGCAGGGAAAAAAAAAATGCTTGGTACAGACCAAGAAACTTGTCCTTTTCAAAAACTTTCTTTGCAAGTACTGATATTGAAAGATTTGAATTTTCATATTTTTGCAAGCCACATGTATTAAAATATTTGTTTGGGACATGAGTCATTGCAGTCATGATGCAAATGAGTTTGCTAGAACAGATAGCAGCTGGAAGAGGCAGTAGTTAGAGTCAGTCCTAGCTACTAGTTTATTATAAAGGACTCAGATACTTCTAATTTCAAAATTAGGATCATCATGATAGTTTTGAGTCTGTATGTTGATGATTAACTACCACCTGCAGGAAAAGTCATTAACAGTGTTAGTATTTACAGACTTTCCTGTAACTGATATTTTATTTCTGATGATATGGTACTTACAAATCAGATTCTGGGGCCCATCCAGGATGATTTCTCAATAAGAGAAAACAAAATAAGGTGTGTTACCCTCCCTGAGAAATTCAACAGACCTCCTTAACCCCTGCCCAGCTTCTGAGGGGAGCTCCTGGTAGCTGGTTACTCAGACTCCATTTTCCAGTTGAAACACCTCTCGCCTCTCTGTGTGCGTATAAGATCAGGTAACTCTCTCTTTAGGGAACTTCTTCCAGCACAATGGAGTCTTGTGATCTTCTCGGTGTGCCTGAGGAGGAAATGAAGGTTTAATGACAAGCAGTTCCATCTTCAGGCTGTTCTTTATTATCTGTCACTTTTTTGTCACTTCATATTAAATGATGACAGTTTAGGTGCAGTGCTGTTACTCTATTTTTGAACGAGTTTCTTGGAGAACATGTTTGATATTTGAATAATCAAAGAAAAATTCTCCAGCACCTTTTTTCTAAGAGTTTGTGTGATTTTCATGTGAGGTGACCTAGTCTTCGATACTATGTTTGATGAAAAAACATCATTCTTTTGAACTTTTGAGATGAAAAAAAGGAATTTTTTTTCTTATTATGTATTTATCTAATATATTAAGTAAACATTGGTTATGCTGGTTTACAAGCTGTTAGTCTGAGTAGAGAAATAAAATGTGAGATGTTCTTACCTTTTTATCTATACTATTTGGGGTTAATTAAATGAGACGCAAAAGAGCAGAATTTTAGTACCTTAAAACTAGTCTAGTTATTCTGTGCATGCCATTTTAATCATGCAAATCACATTATAATTACATATGATTTGTATGTGCATAGGCAGTTTGTACAACTGGATGTCTGCCTGTTTTCCACAGGCAGGATGAGAAATACGATTTAAAGCTTAGACACTGCTCCTTAAAAAGCAGAATACAGCTGACCACACTGGGTGTAAGTAATTAGGAGATTAGGCCCACATTCATCTTCACTTTACCTCTCTTGATTGATCCGAGGAGTTGAACTCTCATCTTGCCTCTAAAGAAACTCTGTATAGGTTTCTTGTTTTTCTTTCAACTGTAAGTTTTAGTATGAATACAGCTTTTCATGTGTATTTTACTGGGACAAGGTATTTTTATATTTCCTACCACTATGAATCCGTAATCGGAAAATAAAATATAACTAAGGATATGGTAATGTAGCCCAATGCTGCACCATGCAGCTATTGAGTGAGTAGTACATCTGGCTAAGATGGAAATAGATGTTACTCCACTTGGAATGTACTTGGAATAATAATTCTTGCAATATGGAACCTTAAGGAGTACTTCTAAAATTCCTGTTGTTGACCATCAGAATTCCAGTGCATCTTTTGTAGGCAGAGGGAAGTTTGCAGACAGTTTTCATGTTCTGGTTATGCCCCTGCTGCTCATTGTCAGGAAGAATGTACACTCTCCTTGACATTTAGAGGCAGAGTAAAATTTTATATTTCATGGCTCAGCATGTAGAAGTTACTCTTCACATGGAAGATTGAGACTACAATTCAGTCCCTTCTTTATTAGTCAAAGAATGTGTTTCTAATTTACCCTTAGTTAGCTCAGTGAGCTATATCCAGAAAATATCTGGATTAATTTCAAGAAATTAAATTCAAGAAAGTTTAAAGATAGCTGAGATGTCTCAATAATACTTTTGGAGTAAATGTGTGTGTGTGTGTATATATATATTTTAGTTACCCAAAATAATTATAAAATGCATTTTTATTGTAATGCCATGAAAGTTGTTCAGAAATAATACTCTGCAAAATTTAATAAATACCTTTTGGAACAGAAAATATTATGGGTACACTAAATGTATGTATTCTCTTCTTGGGTAGAATAAGAATACTTCATGGTGAACATTGCAGGATATTAAACCAGCTGTTACTTAGAAAATATATATATATGTATATTTTGTATTATGTATAAGGATAAATACATATATTATGTATTTAGTGTTTCCAATAAAAAAGGTGCAGCGAAATATTTAAATAGTAATTCAAAAGTATCTAGGAGACAATCATAAATGCCCCCCAAAAATGCATAACGTGAAAACAAAGGTCCTGACTCTGTTAAGAGATTAATGCATCTAAAAATTATGTACATATACTGGATTATAAAGCTGTCCTGTTGCAAATATAGATTATATTTCAAAAAATTATATGATTACATGCAAGGAATACATGAAATTTGCATAATTACCCAGATTTTTACCTGTAATAATTACAATTCAGTAAAGAATTTATTTTGCCCCCCTTTTTTTTGACTAAAACTACATTTCATTTTGTAATGATTAATGAAGTGCTGGTTTAAAAGTAATTTTTTAAGATAGAAAATTCCTGTAGCTCCAAGGATAAACAGCAAATAATAGTAATGAGGTTATCCAAATCTTAGCCAGCTAATAACCTGTTGTTATAAATTTTTAAAATAGGTATCCATCATCCTCAGGTATTAATGTGAACTAATCTATTCAAAATATCAGTAGATATTTATATTTGGTCTTCATTTCCTGAAGTTTGATATAACTCACAGTATTTTAGCAGTGTTCTAGTGTAATTTTAGTTGGACTGAGTAAAGCAATTGAATCAGCCTATGTCCTTATGTCATTCTGTGTTTTTTCTGGTTCTAGCCAAGTATGTGCTTTAGTCACACAGAAGTACTTTACATTCAAGTACCATTTTTCTCAGTTTTAAATACTTGCTGAGAATGGGTTGAGGTTGGGAAGGATCTTTTGAGGTCTCCTGATCCAACACCCCTGTTCAAGCAGGGGCTCACAGAGCTGGTTGCCCAGGGCTGTGTATGGATGACTTTGGAATATCTCCGAGGATGGAGGGTCTGGGCAGCCTGAGTCAGTGCTTGATAACCCTCAGAGTGTGGGAATGTTTGCTGCTGTTCAGAAGGATTCCCCTGTGTTTCAGTTTGTGTCCTTTTCTCTTCTGCTTTCACTGAGCACCACTGAGAAGAGACTGCCTCTGTCCTCTTTGCACCCTCCCTTCAGGCATTTATTTATGTTGAGTCTACTGACCTTTCCTTTGCATTATACAGTGCTGTGTATTCTAGAATATAATGACAAATTTCTGCTCACGAAGAACATAGGAAAGCTGTATCTGTCTTTAATGTTGAATTGTTCTCAGCATTGTTAAAATGCTTTCCTGGCTTACATGTTTCAGATGATTTCGCTCGTGATATTAAAATTGTGGGGTTTATGCTCAAATAATCAATGACAAGTATTAATTTTATATGTATAATTAGTCATATCAGACTTCTGAATCACTCCTATAATGTTGAAAGTCTTACTGTGCCTCTTGTTTTTAAATACTTGCTCAAATATATAGGAAACACATCTGAATTTATAAGAGGATTGGCTAAAAATTAATTCCCAAATCTATTTTAAAACTATCTAAGTAATTTCATTTTCTCATAACAATTCATTTCAATTTAGTACATGAATCAGGTGTTATTTGTGGTTCTGTTATTTTGGCTTTTCATTATCTCTTTATCACAGTGGCTCAAGAATTTAGATACTTCAGAGACTGCTTAAAATTCTAATCATGCTGCAGTCCTTTCAGACATTTGTCAAGGTCAAAATTCCATCCAAGCCAAGGTGATTGATCAGGCCTGTATGCTTAATAAATACCATATGACAATGAAGTAACGGGCATCATAAGGAGTTGTGCTTGATTACCTGGTGCTGATGACCATCCTGAATTTACAGCTGAGTGGAAAAGCAGCCATCAAGAGGAGAGAAAGAGGTAGCCTGAGCTCATCAGCTTTGAGTTACAACAAAAAGGTCAAATGGGCCTATTTTTATAACCTTTCAAAAAATATGTAACCCCAGAAGTTTTAGGCTAGTTTTTAAGGAAGCAGAGTTTAACAAATGTTCTTCCCATTCCATCTAGTAATTTTTGAACCTACTCAAAAATATGTCATAATGAAATAGATGTCTTAAAATTGTAGTCCTTTAGGTTTCAGAAAGTTAATAGCTGAATAGGAAGATTAGCCAGACACCTGAATCTGACATTTACACCACCTATAGTCCAGTTTGACTTTAGACCAACTTGGGCTGAATACCTGGTAGCATTTGAAATGTGTTTAGTGCTTTTCTCCAGCACATTTTCTGGTTTAATTTCATCCTAAAGGATTTGAATGCACCAAGACTTTTCTGTCAAGGAAAGCAAAGTGTAAGAATTAACTATGATAAGGAGACAAATTTCGAAAATCCACTCCTAATCAAAATTAAAATGCCAATGTGGATCCATGTTAAATATTTTATATAATTGTGAGGCAATTTATTTGTGCATATGAGATACTGAAGGCTTGATGTATAGTGAGATGAGAGTCATGAGCAGTAAAAACAGATTCAGGGGTAGCAAGAAGATAGGAAATACCTCCAAGTATTTTGTGTACAATCCAAAGGAAAGGATGGAGCACTAAGTTACAAGGAAAGGATGATGGGAGCACAGGAATTCATAGAGTAAACTGTACACAGGGCAGTTTTTCAAACTGTTTGTAGTCTCTTTGGCCATGTTAGTCATGCTTATTTCCTGCTATCCTGAATGGCCATGAGTTTATTTTTTATGTGTGTTCATTGTCTGTCAGCGTTTCATCTGTTGTGCTCAGAGAGATGCCCCAGTCTCCTTATTGCCATGAAGAAGATGAAACTTGGATATGGCCTTTCTTTCTAGTTATTGTGAACACTCTGTGGCAACTGTGCAGTAAAGAAGCAGTAATTGCAGAAGTTCTTTCCTGGTTTTAATTATAGACAGTGTTTGAAAAACTTGCACATTTTATTTTGGAAAATACTGGTGAAATTGAGCTGTAGGTATTGTATTGATTCTGCCTGTAACATACAGTAAATTTAAGTTGTCCTAGTTAACACTGTGAGAAAGAAAGGAAAAATATGCTTTTTAAAAATTAATAGAAGTTTTATGACATTAATTACTTGTGTATGTTCAAATTCTACTAATATTTATATGAATTGTATATTCCTTCAGGCATTCCAAGGCAAAGTCAAACAGCAGCATTAGGAAAGTAGAAAATTAATTATGTTTTCCTTTAAGTCTGAAAATTGTCATACTGTGATCAGATGGTTTCTAAATCTTTTGACCTGTCTGTCCTGCTTTTATTGACTCTAAATGTGCAAATGTGTGGTGGCCTATTTATGCAGAGTCCCAGCTATGTTTGTTTCGAAATAGAGCTACAAATGACTACATACACTATCAACTTTTGTGTAAGAAATAATTCCTAGTATATCTTTTAAGTTTGTCAGATAAAGCCTGTGGCTTTCCAAGCCTGTAAATTTCTTGTCATTGTGGATTTAGTGATTACTGGAGGCATAACTTTGCTGATTTGTAGGTGGCAATGACTGTTCCTACTGAATTAAGGAACAAGTTTTAGGATTCACAAATAAGTAGGTGAATGCTTCGGTTTTGACCCAATATTGAATTATTGTCAAGTTCCAATAATACAGTCATGATATTTTGCAGCCATGGTGACTTGTATCTCTCATTCTATCATGTCACATCACAAGGTGTATTTTTAAACTAGAATGATTCTCTTTCTTTTTTTCCTTTCCCAAAAGAGTTGTGAGTAGTTTTTGAACCACATTCAACACAGATTTTCCTGTTCATTTATTCATGCAAGTATATGTTTCCATGGAGACAATGCTGATTTCCGCTGCAGTTCTAGACAGTCATTTTTCTGTAGATCAACAACACAAATCAACTTTTCTGCGTGTTGTGACAGTCCTAAGGCGATTAGTTCTCAGGCTACATCTAAAGTTTTTTTCCATGTTTGCATTTTCACATACAGGCATGTTATGCTTCTTCTTGAAGAAAAGCACAAAATCACTTGCATCTTATGGATTTAGACATATGATTTGGGTGCAGTTACACATAGATTAATGTTAAGGATGTTGGAGTACATCTGGTGAATGATCCTGATCCCATATTGGCACAGGGTGTACCTTTTTCTTTCCCTTTCTTGATCTTTCCCTGACATCACAGCAGAAACAAACCTGCTGCACTCCCAGCAGGTGCAATGCTGTGGACCAAGCTGTGAAGTTTGCTGCAGACAGAATTTGGCCAGTGGCTCTCAGCACATTGTGTAAGATTTTCATCACCAGTGACTCCTGGCCCTCAGGCGAAGCGGTGAAAAAGTGAGGCACACTGCTCAGTCTTCTCAGGAGCACATTGACCACATCCAGTGGCACCAGTTGTGGTTTATCAGCAGTGTGCTTTGTAATGTGCGGCTGAAAATTTGTGTTACTCCACATAAGCCTTGTGGTGGGTGTTTGAGGACATAAATCTTGCAGAATTGGAGTATGCAGAATCTTACAAATGGGGGACTAGTGATCTGTTCAGAAAAATGATCTGAGAGACACTCTTCTATAGCCTAGATTAGGATCATGGGATTCTTGTGTGTTCAGTAAAGTTTTGTAAACACCACGGGGGGATCGATATTCCCTGTTCTATCAGTACATGAGAATATAGCTACAATATTTTGACCAAGTAATTTTTATAACTATTGTTTATTAATATTTAAGTGTACATAAATTAATAGAACTGTGGTTGTAGTTTTAATTGAAATAGGAAAAAGAGGATATTTTAGTTAAAATTAAATCTGGACATCAAAAGACCAAACACAGAATTGTAAAGTTTCAAGGAACTTAATCTCTTTGCAATTTCTTTCTTTCAAGTTTTTTGAAATTCAGCAGAGAATAAGAAGGGTTCTCTAGCAAAAGCCAGGGAGATAGCCAGAGCAACCACACTCTCAAACCTTGATACTAAGAAGTATCAAGTCAAAAGAAAGACAAAACATTTCTGCTAGATCTAGTTACAAATATTTTGCACAATGAATATATTTCAAAAACAAATATAATGGAAATCATACATCAAAAAAGAAGAGGAAACAATGCTAGCTATTCAATTTTTTCTTACCAATGTATTGAATTTAACTGTGTTCAAGCTGGTGTTCTAGGACAACTCTCTGATGGTCAGATTTTAATGAAATTCCTGTATATACTACCCAAGAACAATTAACGGGTAGTGGTTTTTTCACTTATGGATTCTCTAGTCTTCTCCATGATTGTTTTCAAGCATGTAGTTTCCAAGTACTCTGCTGTATAAACACACTTTACAGAAAGTGAAAAAAAGAGTTTTAGGAGAAGAGTTTTATTAACTTGCAGTGTTTGAAGACAGAATTTGCACATGTGTAGTAAATAAATAACAAGCTGCAAAGATGAAATGATATCTTTAAGACAACATTTTTTTTCTCCAGATTTTCTGAATGTTAATTACTTTTATGAAAGTTATGCTAAGGCTACCTTGTACCATGAATAAAATACTCTATTTGATTTTCTTATGCCCTCTATGGTAAACTTAGTTTGTTGGTTTTGTTGGTTTCATCTATTATTTTTTAGGCATTTTATAACTAAAATGTCTCAGATTATCTTTTTTTCCATTTTAAATGCTTAAAGGAAGCTAGAATGATTTTGCAATCCATCTGTCTGTATAATTATACCATGATTTAAATTGCTTGGTAATAACCAAGTATTAGTAGTCTGCATTCCTTGAGGCACTGATGTAAAGCATAACCTGTCTTACTCATGTAAAATTGACCATATGTCATCATAATAGATGTCACATTTTCCTTATAGTCTTTGGGAAATTGGTTTGAAGAAAGTAGAGATATTTTTGTTGCTTAGTTTGTAAGATTTTAATGAATACTTAGTATGGAATACAAAGTATGTTAATCCCATTTTAGATATTTGCTGTTTCTCTTAAAGTGTAATAATTAAATTCCATGCTTGATGGTTACAGTTTTTCACTTTCTTTTCTTGCTAATTTCCTCCAGACTGACAATAATCTTTCACTTGTTGAAACGTGACATTAAATATATTTTTGTGCAACAATGAAGGAACAAAACCTATTATTCATCAATATAATTGGGTTTTGAATTATATTACTAATTTTACTTTAAAAAGTAATTGTACAGTCCTGAGCTGTTCATAAAGGTGATTCCTGCCTCACTTTAACTCTGTGATGAAGATGAAAATCCTGCTGAAAAGATGGTCCTTCTGTCATTAAAGCTTGAGAATTATGAGATTATGATGTTTTCTAGACCACTCTAGATGACACAAAACCAGGACACAATTTGCTTTACACTGTGTTCTGAGAGCCCTAAGTAGGGAAGGTAGTTGGGCAACACTAAATAGAAAATATATTTGAATCAGGACTGAATAATGATTTTTTCAAACTTACATCTGTGATCTTAACAGAACTTCAAAGAATTTACTGTAGGATTTCTAAATAATTATACAGCTTAAACTAGGAGGCATTGGAACCTTTCTTTTTTAGCTTTTATTGGAAAAAATATAAGTGATGACATAAGGGAAAAGTGTTTCATATTTCCATATATATATATATGGAAAGTATTTAGGAAATTGAAAAATTACACTGAAAGGCTGTACATCCAATGAATTCTAATTTATCAGATTCTAAACATTCAGATTCCTACATTCAGTTATGTGGGAGAAGGCAATAGTATAACAGATCTATTGTATATTGGGATATATCAAATCAGTCAAAATATTGAGTCCAAGTTGATAAGATAAATGATAAATGGTTAATACTCGCAAGAATTTTCTGTCTTGGCATTCTTTTTTCATGAGGTTTGTAATGAAACTAAACAATAAAGCACTTTTTCATATTTATGGGTTAGCCTACTGGAATACTAAAGTGACTTAAAGGTAAATAGAGCAGTATAGATACATGGGAAATATTTTAATCAACAGTATATTTTAGCGAAGTTTCTTTTTCTGTTATCCTCAAGAGTTTTCTTATTCTTCATGAATATACTTACTAAAATTTCTGTACTAGTTTTTGACATTTAATATAGAAAGCTCCAGTTTTGTATAGTTTTCTCTTTTTTTTTTTCTTTTCCTTTGGGAAGAATAAACCAATTGTTTTGTAATTAAGTGCTTATGGGGTGAGAGGAAACACTTAAAAATGAAGACTTAGATATAGCACTTAAAAGAATTTTGGAATATAGTTTTAAGATACTACAATATGAGCAATGTACTGCAAGACTAGAAGAGATTAAACTCCTTATACTCATTCAGAATATCGAACACTGACCAAATCTATCTCCAGGTGCCTCATTACGATTCTAAAACATATGTCCATTTAGTCCTTTCATTTTGAATGAGTGAACGTTGAAGTTTTCTAAAAAATTCCCTGCAGGCAGGTTTCATGGATGTGCTATTGCTGCCAGGAAAGTGAGATGAAATTCCAATTTGCTGGAAGTGTGTAATGTTTTCATCACAAAACCAAACCCAAATTATGAAGAAAATGCCTAATGACAGTTCATCTTGATATTTCTTGCAAATTTCAAAGAGGTGGAAGCTAGATAGCTAAGGGAGTGAAAAATCAGTGATAAAACTTTTTTTATATCTAATATATTGTGGTATCAGAGTCCATGTTGCACCTGTGGCAACAAAGTGAGTATTATACGTTCACATGTCATTGAAAAAAAAATACTGAATCACATTGAAAGTCACTTACTGGCTTTCATTTTCTTTATGAATTTTGGAAATGAATATGTATCACACAGGCACATAATGTATAAAAATGTTAAAAAGGGAAAAATGGGGTTTGGTGGTATTTTTTTTAAAAAAATATTAATGTAGGATTTTGGAAAGTTAGAGTCAGTGTTGTTTTGAAGTTAGAGACAAACTGTTCAATTTTCTAGCAGAGATGGTAAATTATTATGAAGTGACATAATTCCTGAGAACTGTTACCTGCTTTTGTGACTATTGGAGATCTGTGGGATGGCTGCTGATTTGGCCATAGCCAGGGCTTTGGCAGTAACAGAAAGGAAGGGATTTTCTGTATCCCTCATACTGTTTGTTGGCCAGCAGCAGGGAACAACAGTCACTATTTAGCACTGGGCTCCATGGGGAGTTCCCTACACAAGGTGAATTGCTGACTGGGAAGCCAAGCCACAGCCTCAGAATAACCTTGCAAGGTTGGAATGGTTTAAAAACACCTGAAGCATGATGTTTAATGGTACATTTTGTTCCTGCACATCTAAACCACAAATTAGTAGTGTTAGTCATGGCCACGCACGTGTTGCTGACGTGCGCGTATGAAATGGAATCAAGTGGTTGACCCAGCAAAGGGTTCACATCACAGTTGTGTTGTCAGCTGTAGCATACTGACAGGAGTGGTTGCTCTGATAGTTTGAATCAGGTAGTTTCCCTGTCTGTGTCAGAAAATGCCTCCATGGAAAGGATACTACTTCTATTCACTTTAATTGTGAAAGAGAAGACAAATTATCCAATTACTAAGCGCACACTTCTAGGAGATACAAAATAACATCCTCATTGATCTGTGTAGGGAGAAATACTTTTTTCTTTATTTACTTTGAGAAATCTCCTGCAGATAAACATCGAAGTGAGCTAAATGAGTTAGAAAGTGCAAGTTGAGTACTGGGTGTGTGGACAAAATGAATGTTTACTAGAGAAGGTTCCAAATGTATTGAATAAGATTCCTAATAATTTTTACTTTAGACATACTTCTCTGTGATAGTATTTCTTCTGTTTGTTAATCTGTAAATTTCATACTCTGATCCGCTTGGCCAAAGCCATGTTTATCAGTATTCCTTTGATCAATACTCCTCAGGAAAACCACAAATTCAGACACCATTTTCATACCACTTCTGTAATTAAAGGTTTAAGGTCTTGAGGGGGTGTTCTGGGAGAAGATGGTCAAATTCAAGCCTAAACCATAGTTTTTTAAGCTAGAAATAAAATAATAGTGAAAAGAAAGTTACGTGTCATAAGTTCAACTAGATAACATAAGTTCAGTTTTAATATAGTATGAAAAAGAATGTAACTCTTTTAAAAAATAGTCATTTTTAAGCACCTTTCTTCCCACGTGTCTTGAGTACCTTTTGTAATGATCATTATGAATGTAGCTTTTGATATACAATAGGAAGGGAAATATGTCAATACCTATCAGCAGAAGCAAATTCTGAAACTTCAGAACCACACTGTATTCTTTTTGAAAGTTTATGCTGACTGTGAAAGGTTCCCAGGGAGTGGAAAAAGGCAAATGCCTGTCCTCCTGAAGGGCGGGAAAAGTTTTGGAGAGCCACAGGCTGGTCAGCCTCACCTTGATTCCCAGGAAAATCATGAATAATTCCCAGGATGATCACAAATTTTCTTGGAAAAAATCTTCAGAAATGTCTTAGACAGGATAATAACTGGAAGCAACTTGCAAAGATTCAGCAAGGGCAAAGGTTTCACCAATGTGATTAAATTTTGTGATTAGATGATTGAGTGAATGAGAAGGGACCAATGGATGTGATTTTTCCTGACTTAATTAGGGCCCTTGACATGATATCCCATGGGGTATCCTTTTAGACAAAAGGAAAAGAAATTAAGTGGTTGTGCCAAGGTGTTGGTTCAAGGCGTGTGGTTTTCTAGTGACGTAGCTGAGAGTTCTCTACTGCAGCCATGGTTATTTAACATCTTCATCAACAGCAAGAAAGATGGGATGGACTACAACCAGAGCAGTGGTGACAGATGACACCAAACTGTGGGGGACTGCCATTCAGAGCAATCTCATTAAGCTGGAGAAATGAGCTGCTGGAGACATTGTGGAATCTGATAAGGACAAATCAGAAATAGGTTACACAGAATTAATTAACCTTAAGCAACAGCAGAACCAGGGGTTGGACTGACAGGTGTGCAGAAACAAACCCAAGAATCCTTGGTTAGTGCCATACCAGTCTGCTTTGGGAGACTGTAACCAAAAGGCAGAGGGAAGTGATTTTTCTCATTGATTTTGTGCTTGTGAAGCTGCATCTGGAGCTGTGTGCCCATGTTTGGTACCCCAAATGCCAAAAGGTGGCTTCTAATAGACCAACCAGTGAGAAATACATGGCACAGCTTATTTAATTTATTAAAGGTTCTAATAATTAAATTTTATAGGGTCAAAAGGTAACAGTTATATTGTTTTCACAACACATTAAGTAGAAACTCTTTAATTTTGTTACTTTTTTGATACATCTGTGGCTTAGAATCCAAATGCAGAAAGCTAGAAATAGCTTTTTAATCACGTTTTTTCTGCCAATCTTGTGATATTTGAAAAGTATGTTAGAATAAATTCAATATATATTTTTCTAAATCTAAAAACTTGGAAGTTCATTTCAGAATGTGTTAGAATTCCTTTTTAATGAAAATTCAGTATATCTTATTTCTCTTACTTAATATTGCATTGCTAAATGTGTAGGTTTCAGGATTTGCGAGTTCAAATAACCTAAAAAAGAACACCCTCTAGACATTACAATCTGAAAATATATTAGAAAAACTAAATAAAATACAGCAAAGAGAAAAACTACTCATGCAAAATTATTACTTGTCATAGTAACGGTTATCATGTTAGTTATAATTTTAAGAATGCTGTTTCAGTCCAGGTTGCGATAATGATGACCTTCTTTGGAGGACCTGGATGATGAGGCAGCATTTTTTAGTATGTATATATGCACTTGGATATGTCACAGGAACATTAAATGCTTATTCATGCTGCCTGAGATATTTAATCTGGGGATATTGTCTTTCTCTAGTATTATTAGTGAGCTTTCATGTGATGTTGCCACTTAGTTATCATTTCATTTTATTCCTGCTTTCGGTCACTGAGAGTTGGCCTCTTTCCTTATGCAGCATCAGCACATCCTTTACATGACCTTTGGAAAAAGGTTTTGCAGCTCAGCTAGCTAAAGTAACATGAACTGCAAAGAGTAAATAATATTATATCACTCCTTAAATGTATAATTTTTACTATACTTCCTTTGGCTTGCTCCCTTGGATGTAGTTACCAATAAATTCAAGAAGAAAGGAATTTTACAAATTAGCTACAAGTATTTTCAAGTGCACAATATATAATTTTAAGTATTGACACTTCCATGATACCATATTATGCCACAAATATTTTAGATTTTTGTTAGCCTCCAGAAAAGAAACCCACATTTTTATATATGATTATTAAAATGTATAAACCAGAATTCTGTATTAAATTCATGTGGATACAGTCATTTTTATAACTTGTACGTTAGATGTATTTACTTCCCTGTATGGAAGATAAAAAAGTTGCCATTATGCAAAGCACAAAATTGCAGTGAAGAGAAGAGAATGGTGCCCTGGTTATCTAGCAAAACTCCTTTTTTAAGCTTGAGCCTAATTGAGAGCTCTGGCTCCACATAAAGAAGTGTAGCATAACAGTTCTGTGCCACAGGCCTATCATATTCCAGTGAATAATTCCTATTATATTCTGATTAGTGTTATCTTAGGTTTTTGTTCATAACTTTGAGTTTGCACAAAATTATGTGTTCTGTTTCACTTGAAAAGAAAAATATCTAAGCTGGTGTTTCTGTAACATGAAAGTTTTAGAAATTTTTTCTTCACGAGAATTTTTTTGAGATTTTTCCTTACTTGGGTGTTGAATTCCTGAAGCAAAATAAATAGTGGAAATTAAGGAAGAAATGGATAGAGAACAAACTGCAAGTCTGTGACAAGCAATGGCAACATCAAATTTGCTAGACTGCAGGGCTGCAGGCACTTGACTTGCACTGTGAAACCTTTTCCTCCACTGAGTTGTTCAGAGACCTTTTGAGCAGTGGTGCCCAGCACTGCATGGTGAATGTACACAGTGCAATGGTTACTGTCTTGGGGTGATTCTCTGACAATACTGTATTCCCCATCGCTTGCTTGAAGTTTTTGTACCTTTAAACTTGTTTCCTCCAGGATTTGTGTCCAAACTGGCTCAGTTACTCACCCTTCTGGGGAGTTTCATGTTGAAGGGGATCAGGAAAAGGCATCCCTGTGTCTTCTGCAGTAACTGTCACTGAAGTAAATACTGCTCAAGAGAGGATAAATGATCCTGTGACACCTTTAATGCTGAAAGTAATTTAAAGAGTAAAAAAATACACAGGAGCTTTAATTGTTTAGAGAAAATTATTGCTACTTAGCTAAGAAAAGAAAAAAACCCGCACCCCGTAATGAATGATAATGGCCTCGGTTGGGTGCAAACAGTGGTGTGCTAAAGTCTGTCACTTTCATCAATCCATGAGGCAATTTATTTCCAAGAGCATTAAGTGTATTATGTGTAAAGCATAACAAGTACTGTAAACTTTTCCAGTGTATTGTGAGACTTGATTTGCTCCAACACAACTGGGCCTGGAATAAGACAACGGTCACTCCAGTGTCACTGGGGAACTCATATGAAAGGGAAAAAAGAGTGCAGAAGGCTTTTGCTGTAAACAGTTTCTTGATAAAATTTGTGTTTAGAAATGAGAGTTACTTTGGGGAAAATTTATTAAACTTGTGGGTTTAGTCCATGATCCTTAAATGATCTCATTGAGATTCTGTATTTTTTAAGCAATTGAATGAGTGTGAAGGGACCACACTGAGAAAGAACACCAAACAAACAATATTCTGCCTGTGCAATGTTGTTTGAAATTGGCATTCCATCATATCACACTTAGAACCAGAATGGTCTTAACTGTCTTCATTCACAAAATATTTAATTTATTTATTATAGAAAAAAATCTTAATGTACTAAAAATATAAATTTTATAAGAACAGTTCTGAAAATTTTGAAGATGTTTCCTACTGGTGAATATTTTTTACTTGGTAAAATATGTAGGTATACAATATTAACATACATGGACAATCATATGCTTTTGAAATTACATTTACTGTTCTTTCCAGTTCACATATGGAAAGGTTTGCAGCTTGATACTTGACGAAGCTGAAAGTCCTTTGGAATTGGACACAGCAGGGCATCTTCCTTCCTGCAGTAGAAACCCATTAGGAAAAGGTTCTGAGAAAAAACTTACAACATTTTTTCCCTCCTTTACATTGTTATTTAAAGGAATTACCAGCTTAATAGTAATACGAAAGTTGGCAAACACGATAAAGACTTGAAGAAATGAAGTATTTTGCACAACAAAGAATATTGTTCCCTATGGTCATATATGTTTTTAGTCTATATGTTTTTAGCTCATATTGCATTTCATCCCACCGCAATCCAAAACCATATGCATGTTGCAAACCCCAAATAGAGTCACTTTAGCAGAGGATTTTGATTTTCCCTGCAATTGAGTGCATGCTGATATAGTCAGGCCATTAAAATCATTTGTAGTTCTTGAAGATTTCAGAAGGTTATACAGCTAGGCAAGAAAAGCAAGCTGTAGAAGCAACAGTGAAGATTCACAGCACAAACCCACAAAATGTCATAGCCCTGGGCGGTGTCTGACAGAGAGCTGAGTCCAGAATAGAAGATTTTATTTTATCTAACCATCACAGTTAGAGATCTGCATGAATTGTTTTGTGCACACTTGTATTTCATACATTGATGCAAATCTCCCGTTATATTTTGAGAATATGTATAGGTATTAATTACAGGGAGTTTTTAAAAATCATCTTCTAAGACTTTGGGACTGGACTGAATGTTTTGAATTTAAGTAACATAAAATAATGTAGTTAATTGATTTTGAAATTGAATAAGAAAAAAATACACTGAAATTGAAATTTCCCCTATTATATAACCTCATAGATTTCTTTCATTATTTACATAGAATTCTAGTTGTATATTCTTGTAATTATACTAAGAAATTTGGTAAAGGAAAGTAAGGCTGAAATGGCTAAACATGCAATACATAATCATCTTGTAATAGAGAAGAGTTTTTAAATTGGGAATAGAAGAAAACTCAGTTGTGATTTTGATAGACTTTAAGTACAGTTTCCTTTTAGCATTTCTGTGCTTAGTGCCTAGGTTCATCATAGACATTGCATCTCAGAGGCTGATAATTCAATGCAAAGTTTGCATTTTACCCTCCCAGTGGAGTTGACCTTCACTAGCTGTTTGTATTGCACTTGCATGGTTCATATCATACTGTCAGCAGAATCCTTTCACTGAAATACAAAACTTAATTTGATTGAGGTCAGCTATAATCTTATATACTCATTTTTGTCTATTTGCCACATACTATCCAGGTTAAATCAATATTAATTGCAAATAAAACATTCAAAATCCAACTATATCCTACATATGTTTATATATAGGATATTAAAATTCTCAAAAATTACTTCATTTTCAAGCTCTGTTGAGATTTTTCCATCATAAATGCAAATTCAAAATTGTTTTTCTTAAATATCACTAATGTTTCACACTCAAGTCTTTACATAACCAAACTCTATTAAGACCTCATTTTGCTTATTTAGGGCTTAATCCAAATTGCATTTTGGTAACATAATTCCTTGACAGCAGAGTTCATTGAGGAATTTCTAGCTAAATTAGACAAATAGCATCCTTGAGTATTTTTTCACATGAAAAGTGTATTTTCAGAAAATGTAGGTATTATCTGATAAATCAAAATGTTTATTTTCACTTTAAGCCAGTTCAGCATCCTTAGCCAATGAGATCAAGATTTAGATTACACTCTAGAGACCTGTAATGTGCATATTGAGGTAGCTAAATGAAAGCAAACAAACAAACAAACAAACAAACCCTCAAGCCAAACCCAGGCTAAATTATTTTTACACATATGTTGCTGTAAATGAAACCTTTGTACATAAGCTGTAGGTATGTGGGGAGGGTGAGGTGGTTGGTGTACCACACTTTAAATTTTTGGTGTATGACACAATTGATTGAGGAACAAAGTCATCTGCTAATGTCTAGTTAAGCTGAATAGTGGAGGACAAAATTTCACATTGCAACGTGAAGATTGAATAGATGTGCTATGATACAAAAATCGTGTATTAACTGTGATCTTAGTGTAGATTTTTCTACAGTGATAATAAAAATAAAATCCACATTGTCTGCAAGTACAAAATAGGTAGCAAGTTGAAGATATATAATAAAACTATCTGCACTTTTTGCTTCCTTTTGTAAGTTTTTAGGGAAAATTTTGTCCACAGGGATTTTATTTAGTTAGTACACACTCTGCTGTTCAACTGAAAAGGCATTTTAAAAATACAGTCAATTTAATAACTCTAACATACTTTCTTTAATTAAAAATGTGCCTATATCTTTGGGTTACTTATTTAAGCTACGGAGGACATCATGCAGCTCTTTATATCATATATATGTTTTGTATATGCATTTTTTTTGCATCAACAAAAATGAAAGCTCCAGACTGACTTTTCCAGCTGTGGTTCTTCAGGGTTCTCCCTCTACTTTTTGCCTTTCATTTTCATTCCAGATACAATTTCAGTGGTTTCCTTTTGTAACTTTCCTAGAAATACATCTTGTGGCTGAAAATTTGTATTCAATTAGCTTTAGAACTATTATTCTCATGGGCATAGTTGACTATATAATTAGCTTTTTTTTTTTGATAAAGTAACTTCTGCTATTATTATGTGATATTAAAACACTGCTCAAAATTACAGGAATATTGGATTTTAGGCTGCTAAGCATATCTGATGATTTAACTACAAATCTGTTCTAGAGAGGTGTATTTTTATTTCTCCTATGGGAAAAACCACACGGTATGTATTCAGTTCTAGATAATGAGCAATTTAGCCTTGTGCTGCAGTCTCTTCTAGAAGCTGACCAGTGTGCAGTGATGATTCCTGCCTTTTTCTAAGTGGTTACAGGAAATTATAGTGCTTTATGTTGCTTTCAAAGGACACAGAATGAAATAGAATAATTCAACTTATGTAAATGCAAAGGATGTGTGAAGTCTTATATGACTATTGGAGCATGGATATATGAGTCTACAACCTTGAAAACTAAATTCACTTCCTCTATCAGTGCTCAGCTTTTAGGAAGCCACAAATCTACTAAATTACACGCTCTTTGCTTACATGATTCCCATTTCTTCTTTTTTTATTTTGTTTGTTTTCTGTTTTCTTTTACCCATGTATTGTCGACTTCGAAATTGTAGGGAGAAAACCAGTAGTACCTGAAGGATGCTGGGGTTTTTCATCATTGGCTTTTTTGCTGTTAATGGCTTATTTCATCTTGAAGAACAACAAAGAATATTCTACAATCAATAGTGAAGTACAGCTTCTCTGTATCGCTATGCATCTGATTTCTTAGTTGTTCCTCTCAGTTCCTCAGGTGATGAATGAAAACATAACTTTGGGTTTGTTTTCTTGGATTGGAGTACTTTTGGATACAAAATCTCAGTATCAAAAGGAATTTGAAATTCACCATTTCCTTTGCCGTTCACCTTCTCATATGACATTTGTGTGTTAGCTTGGTCTTTTGATTTTCAAATATTTGTGGTAAAACTGGAATTGCATTAATGTTTTTATAGTTTTTATCTCATGAGACTCATTCAAAGTATTTTTCCTGTACTAAAAGGATTCCAGGCAAAAAAAAAATAAAATAAAAGAGATCTTTTTCACTAAGCTGCAGTTAAAGCTGTTCCTATATATCAACAGATTAAGGGAAACTGTACTAAAGAGAAAGTGTTGCTCTGCCTTTGTGGCTAAGAAGCTTGTCATGAACAGCAGAACTACTGCTATTTTTGTGTTACAGAAATGAATTGATTTTGCTCAAAAACTTTTCTTGGAGTAGGTCTCATAGCACAGAGGATTTTCATGTTACAAAGCACGGGATATCCATAGGAAAAGTACACTTTTGGGACAACTGCTCAGTATATGCACTGCATTTTGCTTTTATTCCTGTATCTTATTATTTGTATGTAACACCTTAAAAGCAGATTTTCATTAAATTTTCTTTTATTTTAAAAGTTAACCAGAATCAATATAGAAAACAGACTTTTGAAACTGTTAAGGGTTATGCATTTTTAAAATTTAATTTATGAGAAATAAAAGTAGCAAATAGATTCATATTCAACACAGCAGACAGAACATGTACTTTGCTTCTATCACCCAAATGCAGACACCTAAGACTTCTGTGTTAAAGATTATGCTACAGAGCCATACAAAATTTGCTGACTTGAAAGCTGGCATGGAAGGAAGAACAGTAATTAAATCTGTTATCCTCTGGAGAAAGTTAAGAGGTAAAATGTACGTAATCCTTCTATTGTATATGGAATGGAGAAACATGGGCTTAAAGGAGATTAGAGAGTGAATGGTGGGTAAATGGAATAACTAAAAGGAACAAGTACTATATTATAACTGATAGTTTCTCTGCAAAAATTCTCATACATTTGCATTTTGAATTTCAACTTTAAATTTTTACTTACAAGAACAGTGGACTTTTAAGCATTTAGGTAGATGAAATTATTACAATTACATATTTATACTGCTTCTATGTAGAAAGGATTCTTTTCATATTTCCAGTTTTTATTGTATGTATATACCTATTACTTCATCATAGTATTATTTTCATAGCTTTATGATGAAAAATAATTAGAAATACTAGCCTTTAATCCTTATTCAATTCTTTATTTCTTCCTTTCATTGAATGGATATCCTCCTTATCCTAATTTTTCGATGCAAATACAGTAGATGTTTTCTATATTGTGGTCAAAATACTGCTCATCTAAATTTTTCTCCTTGGAGATGATCTCCAATTGCAGATTTAAATGCACCAGAAGTTATATGATTTAATATTTACCTGTATAACATAGTTGCATAAAGTGTTTTCCTTATTGAATGTCATACAGATATTTTCCATGCTTCAACTAATATTAATTTTCAGTGTTACAACTGCTTTGTGTAGCACAATTATACAAAGAAGTTTTGTCTCTCGGTAAAAAAAAAAAAACAACAAAACCATCAAAAAAACCCAAACAAAACAAAACCCAAAGCCCAAACTGCATGCAGACAACTTCTATTTCTGATGTCAGATTTTTCTTTTTCAATAAGCTTGTTGCTAATATTCTTCAGAGAAGCAAGCTTCCAAACTGAAGATTATGTACATCATTCAGCTTAATCTAATTTGCTGCTCCTTTCATGACTGACTCTGTTGGCATTGTATCCCTTATATTCTTTGCCCAAACACTGCATAGTTCATTTATTCTGCTTGATAGCACTTTGGAGTTGATTGCAGTTGTTCATGGGAAGAGGGATCCATATAAAACACAGCCAGTTAAACAGGTTTAGGTATTCAAACCTCTGAAATGCACTTGATTCTTAGTAGCTTGGCTCAGTACACATGCCTGAATATAGACAGGGAAAGTAACAAAGAAATTTATGTTGTTGTGTTATACCCAGTATCTCTATTGCAAAGACAGAGAACAAACTGCCTGGTTGCACCATTTAGTGTAATGCAAAGTCAGACAGAGAACACAAGTAATAGAATAACTGTGACTGTAAAGAATGTTTTTGTAGAAGAGGACAGGCAAAGTATTTTTCCCCCAGAGGACAGATGTTCTTAGAAGGTGGTAACAAAAAATGGCATCCTAGCATGCAGTTGATGTGTAAGAGAGAGAGTATTTGGAAGATAATGAAGAACCATAAAAACCAGCTTTGTAATGCAAGGGTGTGAATAAAGGAGGGAGGCAGAGGCAGGATTGTAGCAGAGTCCAGGCAGAAATACGACACAGGTAAATCATCTCTCAGATCTGACAGGGGTCAGTGAATGCTATGAATATTTTCTACCCATAACTTCTTGATTTGTGGTCATTTTGGTTTTATCTACTACCTTCTCTTTTAAGAACTTTTAGAAAGGTTTGTTATTGTGCAAGTAAATAAGCACACTACAGAAATAGTTGAACATAGGTTTATTTAATGATAAAAAATTATATATTAATGAATTTTTAACCTTACTTGAAGAACTGGAGGTACAGATTTGTGTGTTTTACTCAGAGAAAAAGTGAATTCAATGAATTTTAGGGTTACATTAAAAAGTAATTCTGAAACTCTCATTTTATTTGCATTGGACTTGCTGACTGGCATTTAAGTAGCAGTTGTTCAACTAATAAGTACCCATACATTAACTTTTCAGTTTTCTGATGATATCTACTTTATTCATGTTAACCAATTGATAAAGAATTTTAAAAGGTTTTGAGCTTATTAAATGTACAAGATTTTTCATTTTAATTTTGAAATACCATGTGTATTTTGGTATGTATGCAGTTTATCTTTCCTACAATATTTTAAGGATATAATGAGATCAGAAGTGCAAATTTGGAGATAAAAACATTTAAGGGAATAATCTTTTATTCTTTTTTGATCTTTGATTTTTGATTATTTTCATTTATTTAAGTCATTAAATAATTCTGTACTTTGGTCAGTACATGTTTCTGTCTACAAAAATATATAATTTCAAGGGTCTCGATAAACTCAGTAGATTTTAAAAATCAAGGCTTCTGGGAAAATACTGCTGCAAAAATATAATCCCATATCAAAGTATTTTAAATGTTGTAAGTCTCCTTGCTGTAGGCATCTAGGAATGTAGCTGAATTATGTTTCTCTTAAAACAGAATCTGAATTCTACTGGGAAACCAAAATCAGATGTTTAATAATTTTTTCCGTAAAAACTTGACATTGTCAATATATCTAGTGTATGTGAACAAATAAAGATTTGAAAGAAACAATAGTACATAAATAGAGCTTTCTATGAAAAAAAAATAGAATTGTATATTTTCTGCTATAGAGTTTGCTTAACTTAAATATTCATGAGGCACAATAGTTTCACAACAAATCAAATATAATTAAATGATGCATTTTCACCACTTACAAAAGGTTTATTAAAGGTTTATTTGCTCATGCAAATTAAAGTTTTAGAGTAAAAATCCACATGAAACTCGGCACTAACAATTAAAAAAAAAATTGGAAGATTTCTCGCCTCACTGCAGTATTTTGTCATGTTTAAACTGCTCAGCTTGTCTTTTAGAATCTTTAATGAAACCAGGGAGGAGGCTATTTATTTGCATAATAGGACATAATTTGCTGTGGTGAGGTTTTAATTATTTATAGGCTGTCTAAAATATTTAAAATGGCATCACTAAGAAGCATGAAATGCTGCCTAATGCCTTCATTTCGGGTTTCCTGCCGATTCCTTTATGGGTCAAGCATTTTATTTATATTTAGCATATAAGCACAGTAGCTTCAGAAACATGAGGAAAACAAATTTGTTCCAGTATGTTTGCAACTTGAGTGATTCAAAACTGGCAAAGGTCATTGGGATCAATCAAAGGTACAAAACATGCCAGAGGGGGGCAGCCAGATTGATCAAGTGTGTGAAATAGTTCTACTCAAGTACATCTGTATCTTTACATGTTCACTGCTTCACCTCTGTATGTAATTTTATACATTATTTGCCTTTCTTTCCTCATTGTTTGGATACATTTTATTATTCCTGTAATGTATGTATAAAATAATTATTTTTTAAAAAAAACAGCAAGTTCTGTATGTTTACTATTTGTATGCAGTAAATAATTCCATACTATTGATGCATTTTCAGGGATTTCATTCACATAATACAGAAAACTATGCAACTTTGGTGTCTTCATTCTAAAGTGTTGAACGCAAGGACACAAGAGAGGAATAGGAGTGCTATTAGGGAAATAAACCAATTGAGTTGATTTTCCTTGTGGTTTGAACATTTATATGAGTATACAGAGAGACTATCAGGTGAAATAAAATAAATTTAAAAAAATTAACTAGGCCCATTTCTCCATAAGAGATGTATGCAGAGGCACATGAGGCCAGACTATGGAGAAAAAATTAATGTCTCAGAAATAAATCCTCACGACACTTCTGTCCCTGATGATCACACATTACAGTGGGCCCTTCCTTCCCACCTGGTTAGAGCCCTCTGGGTGGTAGCTTTTGAGTGGTCACCCCCCTAATTTGGTGTTATTTGCAGGCTTTTTGGACAGGCTCTCCAGTCAGCAAGGTGTGAAACAGAACAGGTCCTGCAAGGGCACCTGCAACAGGCCACTCGTTGCTGGCCTCTGAGCAGAGTGTGGCTCATGGAGCACCCTTGGTGTCTGAGTATCCAGCCAGGGCTGTCACCACTTGGCTGGCCACACATCTGGACCTGAACCTTGTAACTTGGGTACAGAAATTAACTTAATTCTCCTTAGTTCAACCAGCTGGGACATGTAGGGAATCCTGACTACAGTGAAAACATTGATAATACTTGTAAAAACATAAACTCTTTCTTCAGAGAACTACTTAAGAAAAAGCTTCTCAATACTTCCAATACATTTTATAGCAATGATAAGATAAGAAATCTGTGACGAGAACAGAAAACCCATTTTATGAAACTACTGTTTCATAATCTAAGAATAAAATTCAAAATTTTGGGAGCATCCTACAAATCATATTATTAGAATATTTATTTTCAAAACAATTGTCTTTTGTTCCTTCACCCCTCTAGTCTCCAAGCATCTCAAAATTATAGTCTTAAAGAAACTGCTACATTTATCCTGGAAGCCTGGTAGTGTGGCTTTCTAAATACTATATTTCATCTTTTCTTTTTTCACTTGGAATCCATTTTTTGCTAATTCTCATTGCTTTTTCCACTTCCTTAATGACTTAAATATTAGATCAATGCAATATTCAGTAATTAAATCTTTTACTTGTTAACTTCAAATACAAGTATTAAAACATCATTTATATTGTGTTTTCACCTTCTACACAGGCCTGTCCAGTTAATCAGCTGACATGTTCAAGCTATTTTCTCTTATTTTACTTATCAAAAGAGGATCAGAAAAACATCTCTGATGTGTCAGTTAGCATTACTTTTATGTAATGCTTTTTCAAGGTTCAGTTAAAATTGTTACATATTTAACAAATGCTTCAGCAATTTTTGTAAGAACTTCTGGGATTCTTTGAATTACAGACTTGTCCTTAATATTCCAGTTGTTCTATAGCTTGAGGTAGCTAAACTTTTAATATCACATGTCTGTCCCATCCTGTTGAAAAACATTGGGCTATTTTCTTGTTTTTTGTTTTCATACCCTTTGCCTCTTAAAAGTAACACTAATGTCCAAGTAACTTTCTCATTGTCCATTTTCACCATTTTTGAGGTGTCACCTGCTGAAGGAAGATGAATTACTTCTGTAATTTCAAGGAAATTTCATTGTCTCTCTTCAGCCACAAATTCTTAGGTTGCTGAGAGAAGCTGTGGATACCCCATCCCTGGAAGTGTCCAGGTTGGATGGGGCTTGAGCCTCCTGAGCTAGAGAAAAATATCTCTGCCCATGGCAGGGGGACTGGACTTAATGATCTTCAAAGGTCCCTTCCAACCCAAACCATTCCATGAATCTGATTCTATGGCTCTTTCCTCTTGCTTGGAAAAACATGTGAATAATTCTATTAATTTTCATCATAAAGATATAGAATTCTACCTTGATTTTTAACATTTTAAGGGAATTTTGAGCCTTTAATTTTATTTTTAATACACTCTTCCTTCAAAACCAGACTTTAGAAGCATGGTGACCACAGATGTGCACCAGAAATAAGATTTTGCAGTGTTGATTTCATGGGGTTTTTTTGGTTTTTTTTGCCCTGGAAGGGTTTAAGATGACATTAATTTACGTAATCATTTTAATATATAAATAAATTCATTAGTTACTTACTAATTCTTTATGGTTAGTTTTTAGTGTTATTAGTTATCCAGGAGCAGTTTGTCAGTTTTGGTAGATCATGGATACAATACTTGAAACAGAAAATTAGCTATTTTACAGGAGACAAAAGAAACTATTTGTTGTAGCCAGGCAACTGACCTCGCCATTTCCTAATTCCAAATGCTCTCCAGCATAATAAGAAATGTTTCAGAGTCAATTTCCTTCTTAGCTTAATGGCAGCAATAGTTTTGGCCAATTAGCTACACAAATTTAAGAGAAGAAAATGTACATCTGGGAATTGAGTTTATTGCTATGCATTTTTATTCTCTTTAGGGTCTATGTAGCGATACATACCCCAAGGATTGTGAGTGACATTTTTGTCTCTAATCATAATTAAGAAAGTTGTGATTACGCTGCTAAAAACTCCAAATTTTTTATTTCAACACTGAAAACTTCTTTCTAATAATTACTCCTTTACAATGAATGTGATGATTCCACCAGACTTCTGTCAAAACTGTTGTTGTGTTTCCTGGCAGAGAAACTTCTGTGCTGATAGTCTCTTTCCTTAGTATGTTCTGTGGCTTAGAAACCAACCTTTTTCCCACTCTGTAGAAATTGGAATATATCTCAGTAAAATTTGGCAGAACTATAAAAAATTTAAAAAATCATAACATATTGGACATTTAAAAAAAATTTTGGGGAAAAAGAAGATACTTTTTATGTAAAAACCACACAATTGCATTGCTATATGTTTATTCAAAATTGCTATTGCTTTGTTTATCTGCAGCCACTATAAAAAATGTAGACAGTACTGAATAAAATCTGAATTTTTACCTTATTATTGAAGCTGCTCTTTCTCTTAAAAATTGATTTTGTTACTTTCCATATGATTTTTTTTTCTTTTTGCATTAATTTCCTTAGGGCTGTCCCATTTTTTTAGGTTTTTCATTCCCAGTTTACCTTGGAAATTTCCCATATAGGATTATGGAATCCGTAACATTAATATGTAAATTTGTCCCTCCTCTTTCCTCTTTTCTTGCTTGTCCAGTGAGGATGTAAACCTATTTACACCACTTCTGGTAGGGAAATAAAAGAAGGATTCTTTTGAAATGACAATCTCAGTGAATAACTGGGCTGGCCTGGGTACTTTTGCAAACAAATGCAAAACTTTGTCATAGTAGTAATTTTGGCAAACTAGGCATATACAAATTTTTTAATCAATAAAAGCATTTCGGATTTTCTTTTTGCTTCTATAGTTTGTCAAACTGTAACATTCATGTGTCATAAAAGATGTTAGTGTTGTGTTGTTCACTTTTTTTCAGCTATTACTCAAAAATATTGAGTAGAATGGACCAGCAGTATTCTTGAATTTTTGTGTTGGGAAATGGCTTGAATAACTTACACCATACAGGAATAATGGAGCTGTGTGCAATTTATTTTGCATTGCAAAAGTTGAAAGTTGTTCCATATTTTGAAATTAATATTCTATCCCACACAGTTTAACTCTGTTGACACAATGACAAAAACTTGGAGAAAAATTGATCAGAGTGGATACTTGAAAATATAAAAATTCTAAGTTTAGTTCCAAAATTAGTTGACCTCACTTGACCAAAGTTCCCCTGTCCAGTTAATGAGAAAATGAGCTAGAATTTCAAATGTGTTATCCTGCTATTTGCTTAACATTTAGGAAATCACACAACCGGAATGCTAAACTGATATTCATTAGAATATTCAGTGTGAATGGAGTAAACGTTTGCCTGCCTGGATTATTGTACTTGCATTTCTCATTTATATTCTTGATTTATCTGGTTTCTGTTCTTTACAGATCTACAGATCTGTTATTACAAAGTACAGTGCCACCATCATTAATATCTGATTAGGTGAATGTAAATCAGACCCCTGTGGCAATTAGAGTTATCCTAACTCTTGGAGCAGATGACAAAACCAAGATCATGATGACAAAAACCAATACTATACTTGTTTAGAAAAGCTTTAAAACACCAGAACTAGATACCTAGAAAGTTATAATTAAGATAAATGTTAGTGGTTTTTACTGTTCAATGAAGTGGAAGACATTATGCAGCCTTTAACTTCAAGGATTGATATTCACAGGATTTTAAGTCCAGTGCATTTTTTTTTTTTAGCTACATAGTTCAATTCTTATTCCAAAAATCTACTCCCATTTTCATTCTATTATCACTTTGATTGTTCAAAAGCATTATGTTGTCTTAAATTTGAGCCTTTGCAATTAGCATCATTGTATTCCTTTTCAATTAAGGTAGCTTCATTTATTGCTTAGGAGAAACAATTACTTCTCCTAAGTAAGTGAAAAAATGACATTGAATTCCTTTAACTTCTCAGTTTGTTCCAAAAGATAAATTACGGAACTTCCTTAAAACTTCGTCTGAAAAAACCGTTCATTGAAATGCACTTCATGCAAGCCTCAAAATTCTTATATTAAACTGTGTTTGTTATGATCACCATTGTAAGGTTGAAAAGCTTTGGCAAGTATTGGATTTTCTGTTTTATCTGAGCAGAACCATTAAAAAATCTGTTCTGTGTGAAAGTCCAGAAACAGGGATGAACTACAGCCTGAATTGTTTTGTTTTGATGAAGCATAATTTGCAACATGTGAGAGGATTATAGAGGCTTTCTCTGTCCAGAGCTATTTCTGCCACTTGGTGAAGAAACCACGTATAGAAGCAGAAAAAGATGTTATTATTTTCATTCCTGTCCTTACTGAACATTGCATGGTGGCATAAAAATATCCAAGATGAAGTAATTTTGATTATATTTGTAAGCACAGTATCTATTGAATTATATATGTACCAAATTGAAGAGGTTTTAGTGGTTGTATCCCTTTGCTATCTTCAATATTAATATCAGTCATATGTAATCTGGGAATTATAGGAGTTCTTCTAAATTTTAAGTTGTTACATTTTTGCAATTTCAAAATAGTTTCTTCCTTGAAGAGGAAGAAAAGCAGATAATAACTGTCACAGAAGATTCAGTAACCTATACTGATCCCATAGCATAGCATTTGATTGATTACAGAAAATATTTTGTGAGAATACAGTGGTAGAAATTCATCAGGGCACCGTTTTTCCTCACAAGAAATACAATCTCTTGTCGAGCTAACACACTTGTAAAGTTTGCTGCTTTTTGGCTGGGGTAGAGTTAATTTTCTTCACAGTGGCTAGTATGGGGCTGTGTTTTGGATTTGTGTTGCAAATAGGGTTAATAATATGGAAATGTTTTTGCTATTACTGAGCAACACTTGCACAGTATCAAGGCCTTTTCGGCTTCTCACCTCACCCCAGCAGTGAGGAAGCTGGCAGTGCACAAGGACTTGGGAGGAGACACAGCCAGGACAACTGACCCAAGGAATATTCCATACCATATGGTGTCATGCATGATATATAAAGCTGGGAGAAGGAGGAAGAAAAGAGGGACTGTTTGGAGGGATGGCATTTGTCTTCCCAAGTAACTGTTACACATGGTGGAGCCCAGCTTTGTTGGGGATGGTGAGCACCAGCCTGGCTGTGGGAAGTGGTCAGTGAAATCCTTGTTCTGCTTTGCTTGTGTGCAACTTTTGCTCTCCCTGTTAAAATGTACTTATCTCAACCCACAAGCATTCTCCTTTTTACCCTTCCAATTCTCCCTCCCATTGCACCGGCAGGGAATGACCAAGATGGGTGTGCTTGGTTGCCAGCGGGGGTTAAACCACCACAGTCCTTGCACCAAGAAGACTTGTGGTTTAACCCCAGTGGAGGATCAAGTACCACACAGACTCTAGAGCTCATTCCCCCTTTCACTCCCATCCCAGTGTGATGGGCAGGAGAATCAGGAAGGAAAAGAAAATAAAACTTGTTGGTTGAAATAAGAACTGCTTAATAATTGAAACCAAATTAAATGTAATAATAATTATACTGAGACTAATAATAACAGTAAAAGGACAGAGAGAGAGGAAAATAAAACACAAGAAAAACAAGTGAAACAGTGCAACTGCTCACCACCGATTGACCAATATCCACTGTGTCTCTCAGCTGCAGTCAGCCCCCTTTTCAAGTAACTCCTCATGTTTATATACTGAGCCTGACATTCTATGGTATGGAATATCCCTTTGTGAAGTTTACATCAGCTATCCTGGTTATGCTCCCTCGCAGGTTTTTTGTGTGCCTCTTCTCTGGCAGAGTATGAGCCACTGAAAAATCTTTGATTTAAGGTAAGTACTGTTTAGTAACAACAAAACCAGTGTGTTACCAACATTATGCTCATAATAAATCCAAAGCAGAGCTCTCTACCAAGATTAACTCTATCCCAGCCAAATCAGGACATAAAGCCAGCTATACCTTTCTCACACTGCCAGCACAGTGTCACTATAATTGTCCAAATGTTGGCAACTATTTTACCATAATTGTCTAAACAGCTGACAAGTAGTGTTCTTTCTCTAAGTAATTTAAAACAAGTTTCAGTATAGAATTCTTTCAAAAAAATTAATTTCTTTCTATTCTCTAATGGTCATGTTTATTATAAAGGCTTAAAACTTACATGTGATGGCATTATAACTATTTTGTATTATCATCTGTTCCCCATCTCCTCAAATTTGTTTATCTCATACTGCTTTGATTGAATTTATTTCTCTTTTCAAAGATTCTATCTCTGCTCTCCTGTGCTTGAAGACCTTACAAAAGTGACGACTGTTCCTCTAAAAATACCAAGTGGTATTCCTCCGTGTCTTCATGTTACAGGCAGATTTCCTACAGCAATACTTATCATTTGTAGTTTTTTAAATACTGAAAGGTTATGCCAGCAGTCAGGAATACCATGACAAAAGGATACATAACAGATACTCTCAGCAGAGTTACTGTTGGTAAGCTCTTTTGAGAGAAAGATGGTACCTAAAATAACAGTAATTCCTGAATATATCCTAGAAATTAGATGAAGATAGCACTAAGAAAAATAGAGTGTTACCAGTATGAAACATTCAGAAATCATGAGTCCATTCTATAATTATGTTAATCTTGAAATTTAGTGTATTTTTGTGTGTTTGTGTGTGTATACTATATAAATATATATTCGTATTTGTGTGTCTGAGAGGTACAGAGTAGCTTACAGAAATTCTGCTGTTGAGAAGAAGAGGAACACTTGAACCATGCTAGCAAGTATTTTTAAAGAAAAGCTAGTTTTGGTAACATTGTGGCTCCAGGGGTCTCATCTTAGCACAAATATCATTATCTTTAGCAATACTGCTAACATTGCTACATGAATGAGAGATTATTTTCTCAGCTCTGTGAAGATCAGAGTTTATTTGAGTGTTCTCTAGAAAAATCTGCGCTGTGTATTATTATTCTAAAGTTGTGAGTGGGAGGAAAAACCTGACCAATTTATAAACTTATTTCTGTGAGATGAATTCATATACCTCTGCTCCAGTGGCACGCTGAAATACTAATTTAATTTTCCTGCAACAGGAAACATCTCAGAAAACTTTTTGTTCAGGGAAGTTGGCTTTTGGAATTAGAGAAAGATGAGAATTCTTTTCAGCCAGAGGCTAAATAGGCACTCATGGCTGTAGAGTGTGCAGAGTGGGTATAGTCATTGACATATCTTGCAGCTGTCTTGTCATGTTCTCCTAGCAGCTGGCGTGTTCTCCTCTGCATCAGATAAGCCCCTGTGGGCTATTTATAGAGAATATGTAGGATCTTTCTGTTGTTGTGTCTTTCACATACCCTCCTGATTCTGGGGAGCTGCATCATAGGTGCAGAGAGCTAATGGTGAGCAAATAAGGTAGATGAGTGGGCTGTTCATCCCCAGTGGGACAGCCCTTAATTCTTTCCATTGCTGAGCCTGGCCCTTCATTTAACACACCTTTGGAGTAAGTTGTGCCTACTCATTGTTCAGTGCTTTATAGGTACAGCTGCACGTGCTGTTGGCCACTGGTGAGGTGCACACTGCTCCCTTACCCACTTGGGAGATGAGATTCTGCAGCCACAGTGTCAGAGGCTGTTTGCATCTCTCTAATTTACAGGACAGTGTACTCTGTGATTATTTAAGCTTCATTTTATGAGCTCATTAAGAAATACAACAAGAGCAAACAATGGCTCAGTTCTCTTTGCCCAGGCTGGTCTCCCCCATGAATTTACTTACTCACCAGTTAATTCATGAGGTTTCATCATTTATAACCCATAAGTCTTAAATCATGCACGTGTGAGGAAAAATTAGTTACCTAGCCAACAGTGAGAGTGCTGATTCACCCTCCTTTGTCACAATGCAGGCACTCCCTCACACCAGGAGGCTGGAAATATTCAGCAGTCCAGCTGCTGTTAGATCCACCTCTTAAAAAAACTTCTTAGAGTAAGTTGATATTTTATACCTTTCAGCTTTGAAATTCAGTCTATACCATTTCTGTAAGTTAGTAGATTCTGAGGGAACTGCCAGACAAATATGCAAAGATGATGGCTGCAGGTGACAGCAATCTGCAGGTGATAATGGCTGCATTATGGCTTTTTAGCTCTTTCAGGCCACCTGTCCTGCCTACGTGGTACTCTCAGTGTGACCTAATGGCACTGCTTCCAGCATATGTCAGCATGAGCTGCCTTAGCCAAAATCTGAGCAGTGGCTGTGTGAACAGTCACTTGGCTGGAGTTCCTTTCTTACTGATGTCAATGAAACAAAGAAATCCAGTGTCTTCTTTGAAGTTAGATACCTACTGTCATAGGAAAGAATCCACACGTGGGTCTGAGAGGTGATGCAATTTATGGGGGATTAATTTTCTGTGATTGTCATTGTAAAATGATTTACAGTACAGTTTTAGTTGGTTGTTTTAATTTCTTCCTTCTGAAAAAGTGCTTTTAAATTTTTTTGCCCTTGATTTCACTGACTAGACACTTAAATATGAGCTTATCTTTAAGTATACATTTAGGTACTGCAGAAAACTGATACATGTTTCAGAAACACTGCTAGATTTTGTTTCTTACAATAGGAATCATAAAAAACACTAGATGGAGAATTTGATATGTGATTTTGTTATTACTCAATCCCTCCAAAAATCCCTCCAGCTGTTTTTGAGTATCTGAACTTTACTCCTGTGTATTAGATAATGTGCCCTATAATTAAGACATGTGACTGCAGAGCTTATATACTCTTATGGTATATATCTTAAAACTAAGATATATAGCTGTTGAATTATGTAGATTTCTTTAAATCTGCTTTTAAACAGTGATTCTTATTTTCATATTTGATAGTTTTGTTTCATTGCAAATAAAAATATTTTTTCAAAATGCTAGTATACTGTGTCTTTTCAGTTAGATTGATATGAAGTATAAAATATTTTTGCTATCAGTATGGAACTTAATTTCATTTTTAATCTCATAAAATTGCATTTAGTCAAAATTACATAGAAAAAAGTAAAGAATAAATAATTAAATAAAAAATACCTCTATGATTTGCAGCACAGCTGAAGTGATTGCATAAAAGTACAATTATGAATCACATAATCTTTCAAAATTTACTAAACGTTACAACTACTGAAGGAATACAGTTAAATGTAAAAGCAGGAAGTCCACATAAATATGTATATGGGCTTATAGAAAATAATTGATAGCATCAATAAAACAGTGAATAAAATATTTGATTTTTTATTCTATGCAACTTTATATAATTCGAATAAAAGCTTTATCTATAAAAGTATAAAGAGGTGTGGATGACAATATTATGAGAAAGATCAAATTATCTTCATGTGTCTAAGGGATTAAGATCCTTTTATTTTATGGCTACTTAATTTGTATCATTCTATAGCTTTTTAAACATTCTTTGTTCTCAGTGTTAGTTTATAATGTTCTTGTACTATGGTTAGAAGATAATAATTAAGGAAGTTTATTCAGAGTTCGCTGACTGCTTTGTCAGAGGATTGTGGCTTATGTGCTGTTCTGTTGGAGAGGTTTGGGAGTACTTAGCTAAACAAATCATAAGTAGCTCATAGCACTTGTTTGAAACAAAGCTCCTTACCACTGTAACTACAATATGTAAGATGTTAGTGTGATCACGGCTAAGAGAAAAGAAAGAAAATGTGTGTTTTAACACTAATTAGAAGAAAAGGCAGACTTCTGTTTTTTATTACTAATTCATTGGAACGTAATTAAATACCAGCTTAATTTTGCTCTGTATGCTCATTTATAATTAAACCTCTTGTCGTTTGTTAGTGGTGGTAATAAGGATATAGTTAATTTACATGGAGTCCTGAGAAAATAATATTTTGTATTAAAACCTTAACCTTATTTGCAGTATGAAACTTCCAGATAGTCCTTCCCTAGTCATAATTATAAAAAATTATTGAAAGAAGAAATGCCGATTATTTTTCATTTGTGAGAAAATTGCTGTGTTAGGAAATATAGACAGATAGAGATATTTTATACCTTTTTCAGAAATAGATAGAGTATAAGTGTTGCTTTTGAGTCAGGATCTATTTTTTCCAATTGCATCTTATTTTTAAGCAGTATTACTTACAAAACCCAGTCAGTAAGACCGTATTGATTGGACTGAATATTCATCCTGTCATGGCATTCGTAGTTCAGTCCCACAGGATCAGCCCACACAGGATGAAGGATCTCAGGAAATGGGACTCCGAAACAAATCCATTAGGTAGATCTTAGGACAGAATGTTTCATCCACATTTTAGACCCTGAGTGGATCAGTGTCCTTAATTGCTGTTACCCATCTGAACAACCAAAATGCTCTTCTCACTCAACGCCGAGTCTCAGTCCATTTGTGGTGTTTTCCACAAAGATAGTTTTGACAATAATGCTAGAATTTATAAAACCAGAGTGTTGAAAGACCACTGAGAACAGTAAAATACATTATGAGAAGCAACAAAAAACCAGCATTATCATTCGTGAGCTGAAGAAAATTCGTGTTTCTGCTTTTTCTGCTGTAGGATTCCACATTTCTAGGCCATTTATCTCTGGAGAATACCACAGCTATGTAAGAGAGCTCTGCTTCCATTCCAAAAGTCAGAAATTGTTTTCCTTTAGACCTTGGAGGAGACTGCTTCCCCTACAGCTTTTGAAAATTCATTTTCTCTGATTAATATTGATATTTTTAGTAACACTCATACTACTCCTTTTAATGATTAATGTGAAGAAAATCAGTATTTATTGATGATTGCCATTATGTGATATTTTAGATACTTTCTTCTCTTTAAATATTGTGAGAAATTATTGGCGTTACTAAGTGACAGCTGTGATTATAGGATTCACGCAGAGATTTCTAAAGACATTCTTTCCTTATGTGGGCAATATTATATAGCTGAGTAACATGAAGCTTTGTTAATTTTAGCATAATCTGAAACAGTTTCTGCCAAGGTTTACCACTGCTTGTTCTGACAGTTAGAATGTGCTGCCTGCTTATCAAAGACGCCTTCAGAAATATTACTATCCTCTGTCTAAACAACTTTATTAAAATAAGTTTAGCCAGGCTGAGAAATTACTAGAATTAAACTTATGAATACTTTTATTTCAGCTACCCTGTGCATGTGCATTAGAGCAGTTTTTAAATGCAATCCTTATTTTTTTTTTTTCCTTTTAAACAGGTACACAACTCTATCTATTTATATATGAAATTACAATGATTACTTCAGGAAAAAGTATTCATTATTCAGTTTTTGCTTTCCTTCACTGCTTGCACTGTGTCAACATGTCATATGTATTGTTTATTATGTAAAGAATGATCTGAATACAAAATGGTTAATTCCTTAACAGGAGAAGCGTGGCTGTTGTCATGCAAGTACTGGAGTGTACTTCATGAACATTAATAACTCTGCAATAAACGTAAACATTAATAAATTCAACACTAATGAGGCTAAGGGATAGTCTATTTCTCAAGTAAAGAACAGAGAAACTAGGAAATTAAATGCAAAACCATACTCCAAATTTAGTTAATGAAATTGAACTGTACAGCATTTGCTTTTCTTACATTACTAACTTTATATATGGCTTTATTTTTTCACAGTGAACCTTCTGTTGACACTAGTTGCTCTTGTGTTGCATGGCAGTTTCTCAGAAATTAAAACTCCAACTACCAAATGCACTGTATATGACATGAACATAGGAAGTAATAAAAGAAATAATAGTACTTATTAAATCTTTACTACTACAAACTGTGCCAATCAGGAGATGGCTGTAAAGTTCAGTGGTAATCATTTTCCCACTCATAGGCACCTACTGATGAAACTCATAACATATCACTGATCGTTCATTTGTTCAGGTAGCTAGTGCTGTGAAAGAGTTGAAATGTTTTTGTTAAACATTTGGAAATGCTCCTCAGTGTGCAGGCACCAGGACTTTGTTATATTTTCTTCAATACATTTGTGTCTTGCACATGATCTAGGCTAACATTAAGTGCTCTGGTACCACATGTAGATAGTCCAGTTCTCAAAAGCCAGTAGTTCAGTGCTGATACTTGAGGGCTCTCAAAATTGAAAACAGTTGAGAGTTCTGAGTGTGTGCAATGGAGTTTCTGCTGTCTCCTGGAAAACACAGAAGTTTGCTCAGGTGTCTTGGGACAATTTGAGCTGCTCAGGTTTGACCTTGCCAGTCTTTTGAAACTGTTTGGGAAATTATCTTAGAAATCTTACTGTGATCAGGGTATTATTTTTTTTTCTCCCTGTACCCTACATTGCATTATATTTACTGGAAAGAGATCACTAGACTTCAGCTTTCTTTAAGTAGGAACTCTATCTCTATATAAAATGTTGAGCTAAGAATATGGTTTGAATTAAAAATATTATTTTCTTTCTTGGGTTAGCCATGAACATTCTGTTTCAGCTATGAGTGATTTTGGGGTTTTGTGTTGCCATGTAAGTGACTTTATCACTATGTCCTTTTAATTAATCAGAAAATAGCACTCTAATGAATTCTCTTACACTTGTTTTAGAAAATTCAGGTTATAAAATGCCCACAGAATGTACAGTATATAAACATCTCTCTCAGGAAGGCAATGAATAATGTTTATCCATCCTGAAATTCAAAACTTAAAATAAATCACATGCTGTGTGTATTTTAGCAAGGATATTATGAGGGTTTTAGTCATTAGAGAACCACTGGGGCATTTGAACTTAATTTTCTTTTCTTCACTGATGCAACTATTAAAACATTTCTTAAAATACCATAGGATCTTCAGTCGTGTATGTGTGTGTGTGTGTGTGTGTGTGTTTTATTCCAGCTCAAGGTATTTCTTTGTCTGATTTACATAGAGTAGTTGCTCTAGATCTGGTCTGTTCTACTTCTAACCACTTGTAGTAATATGAAAAAATGTCAGGTGGGAACTAAAAGACCAGTCAACTGCTTAATGGTGCCTGATTTTTATACTGTTTATGTTGTTGTAAAAAGTCCTTAACATCTGCATTGCTCTGAAAGTGTATATTTGTGCTAGTATTTATAAAGTGTAGATGCTACAATGATAGGAATCACATTCCTAATACATTTCTGGTAACTCAGCTTCCATCCAGAAGCACACACAAAGTTATGTGGTAGAAACCAAAGTAGGTTTGGGTTTGGGGTTTTTTTTACATCACAGTTACGTATTAATTTTCATGCTACTGCATTAGGCAAACAGAGTAAAAAGTGCATATGGTTTTGAAATATGAGATTTTGAAATATTAAGCCCATTCCAACAGAAAACAGAAAAACTTTAGAACTGAATTCACACTTCCAGACTGCTGGATTATTTCACATACTGTGTCAAAAGCATATAATTTGTGATGAATAAACCTTTAAATTTAATAGCACAAACAAAAAAATGAAGATTATTCTAACGAGTCTGTAACTATTACAAGTATTCTTATTTGTGTGATATAAATATGTTTTAAAATAGGTTACTTAGCCAAATGTGCCAACTTCATTTAGGTTCATTTTTATGTCACTTTTCTGAGTTTCTTAAATGTTACAGTATCAAGACATATTATACATTCATCATTTAAGTAATTTATAGTGCAGTATTTTTAATTTGCTTTGTAACATTATAATGCAAATCATTACAAAACTGTGGTGGATAATTTATAGGTAATATTTTGGTCTTTGTGACACAAACAAGTTTAGAGAAAAAAAAAACAAGTTAAAATAACATCAAACCTTCAAGTCAAGCACTCCTAAATTAGAAAATACTAAGCCAGAAACAGTTGTAGCCTCTGTGGTTCATTGTTTTTACATGTTTCTGCATTAGGAAGTATCCATCCCTGTAGGAAATTCTCCTCTTAGTGAAGAGTGGGGGTTTGGGAAAGACATACAGACCACAGAAATTCTAGTGAGAGCTGCCACCCATTGCAGCCTGAGGTCACCTCGACAGCTGAGGCTGTGACTGAGCATTTCAGTGCTGAAGAAAACAGAGTAGCTTCATTAACTCCAGCAGTTTTTAAAGGTAATTCGTGAGAAGCAGTGCCTCAGCTATGAAGGTGTGAATTTGTGAGGGGCAGAAATAATGTGTATGTTCACATGATTTTTAAACATTTACCATTTTGGTCCTCAGGGAATGTAAAGTTTGAAGTTTCATGTAATGCTCACTTTACAAGATCCTCTCTTGAATAAAAAAGAATTTGTAAACAGAGAGGTTTAAGATGCCTTTATCACAGAATCTCAATGTTTCAGATTCTATTAATTATTTCACAATGATAATGTTTCTAAATCACATGAGGTTTAAAGGCATTGCAATACAAATTACCAAATATCCATTCACTTTGAAAGTTTGTCTTTAGGGGATTAAGACATTACTTTTTTTTTTGTTATCGATATTTTTATAGCACTTTCTATTCAAAGCGTGATTTTAGTTGCAGTTGTAAATACTGAGAAAATCTAATCTCACAATCCAAAAATCTTTTCAGTGTACTTGTTCATATTCTACTCTTTTCCTCTTCAATGCTTAGTCATTCCATCTACCTCTGTTCTGGGAGAAGAGTGTCTGGAAAGTGGCTGAGTAGAAAAGAACCTGGGAGTGCTGGTGAGTGGCTGGCTGAACATGAGCCAGCATGTGCCCAGGTGGCCAAGAGGGCAAATTGCATCCTGGCCTGTATCAAAAATCATGTGGAAGTGATTGTCCCACTATACTCGGTGCTGGTTAAATCTCACTGTGAGTATTCCATCAGGCTCCTCATTTCAGGAGGAAATATCGTGGCTTCTTGTTTCAGGAAAGACACTGAGGTGCTGGAGCATGTCCAGATAAGGGCAACAAAGCTGGTGAAAGGTCTAGAGAGTAAACCCTAAGGGGAGCGGCCAAGGGAGCTGGGGTTGTTTAGCCTGGAGAAAAGAATCGGTGGTGACCATACTGCTCCCTAAAACTGCCTGAGAGGAGGTTGTAGCGATGCGAGGTTTGGCTCTTCTCACAGGCAGCAAGGGACAGGATGAGACACAATGGCCTCAAGCTGAACCATAAAAGGTTCAGGTTGGACATCAGGAAGAATTTATTCATGGAAAGGGTGGTTAAGCACTGGAACAGGCTGCCCAGCGAGGCGATGGAGTCACTCTCCCTGGAGGTGTTCAAGAAATGACTGGACGTGATATTTGGTTCTGTGATTCGGTTGACAAGGTTGAACTAGATGATCTTGCAGGTTTTTTCCAATCTCAATAATTCTATGATAAGGACAAGGAGGAATGGCTTTAAACTGAAAGAAGTTTTGAATTAGAAAGTTTTGAATTAGATTTTAGTAGGAAATTCTAAACTGTTAGGGTGGCGAGGCACTGGAACAAGTTGCTCAGAAAAGTGGATGCCCCATACCTGGAAGTGTTCAAAGCCAGGCTGCAGAGGCATTGAACAACCTGGTGAAGGTGTCCCTGCCCATAGCAGGTAGGTTGGAACTAGAGGATCTTTGAGATCCCCTCCAGCCCAAACCTATGATTCTTTGATTCTATGACTGAGAATAGAAGAAAATATAAGACATAATATGATGAGTTACATTATGAAAATATGAGCCTTTAAGTTAGGCTTCTAGGAGTTCAAAGTCATCCCTTTGTCATTACTGCATAGAATTAAACTTCTTCTCATCTTGGGTGAGCTGTCTTTTATATCTCAGATACCCAGGCTGAACTTTGGTTAAAACTTACGTAACTTATGTAATTTCTGCATAAAATTCTTTTCTGAGTAAAGTCTGGGGTATCCGAGCAAAACTTCTCAGTTTTTCCTCTTCACACTAATCAGAACATTTATTTCTGAAGTATGTATGCACCTAGAGTGTACTCAGAGGGTATATGCCAGTCACACCCCCTCAGTTTTTCTGCTCACCATCTGTATTTGGGGAGTTGAGCCTTCTGCCTGGAACCTTACTTGTGTTACTTAAGCCTGTGTGGTATTTTTCTCTAAAGCCATCATACCTTTTGCAATGCTTGTCAGCTTCAACACTGGCTGAAACTCTGTGCAACTTGCCACCTTACTGAAGGCAAAGAGTTGCATACAGGAGACTTCTCAAGGTCATACCTGAGTGGCCACAGTTTCTGCTGTAGCATGCAGACATGTATGGATAATGAGCTCCAGGTTGCAGAGCAGGGTCAGAGTCTAGGGCCAGTAGATTGCAAAGCACTTAGTTGCTTCATAAAATATTGCATTTTTTCTTCTTGAAATTGTAATCTATTTTTTCATAAATTAAAGTCTTCAAGAACATCTTGTATCCAGATGTCTGTTTGGCATTTTCTATGAAAATAATATACTTACAGATTATCTGGTGTACCAAACTGCTTCTGACCGTTTTGAATAAATTTATCATTTATTTATGTAGAATTCTCAGTTGCTATTGTTTTGAGTCACTGTATGTAAAGACAAATTTCTTAACGCTGAAACTAGCACATTCATCTATCTATACCCACACATATACATAAACACACATATGTGTGGAAATAAAAAAGTGTTTGTAATTAAACTGGAAAACCAATAAAATGAATTCTCAAGTCCTGCACTGTGGTTACAGAGCAAGATTTCATTTCAGACTGAGTGAATGTATATTTGCAACTTAAAATCAATGCTAAGAGATTATAGCTATTTTTAATACTATTCAGTGGCGAAGAAAATTCAGACTTTATCCAGCTTTAAAATCTTAAAATAATTTTAGAACTTAATATATTTCTAAACGATGATGCCTTGAACATATATGCACATAGATTCATATTGCTAGATCATTTTAATTTGCCTATGCTAGTACCAAGGTTTTAGGACTTTTTACTTTTGGATATGACACAGAAAGAGAATGACTTCCCTTTAAGACTAGTTTAACTACTTATGGAATCAAGTGTGCTACTTAAGTTAGCTGCTTGATAACATGTACAAAGAAAATTCATTTATTGTTTTATTTCTAGGAAAATAAAGAAAACTTACTGAGTCGTTTAAGTCATGAAACTGAAGACAGAATACACAGAATTTCTGAAGAAGTATTGTCTCAAGTACATAGTTCTCCATTGTTTAAATCCCCGATTAAACACTTTAATTTCTGAATTCCATTTTTTAAGCATGGTTACACCCATTTTTATGTGCTGTGTATGGTGGATGAATATATTACCCTAGCAGGGAGCAGTGAATCTTGTAGAACCACATCTTTGGTCTTGAAAGATAAATGTAATTATTTCTTCTGTCTGATATGAATTCAGATCTTCAGCAGATCTTCCAGGCTCATGCTTTTGGAAATACAATGATCTCACAATAGAACTTATGTTATGTTTCACAGAAGTTGCATTTTGCCATCAAAGAGCATAACTTTGTATTACTAATTTACTTTTGAAAGTCTGTTGACATGACTTCATTGTGAAGTTATAACTTGGATTATTTCATTCTTCTGAAACGTTTTACAGAACTTTGATATAGATGTTTCTCAGAAAGTAGTTTTCTGTGAAAATAATATACTTTATCTGTACCTTAGACAAAATTTCAAACTGAAAATAGGGCCAACATACTAGTTATCTTTTTGTACTTCAGAAAACTGATTTATAACCACATCAAGATTTTCAAAGAAATTCAACAGGAACTCAAAGCACCTGAATCAAAAACCCAAATAGTAACATTTAGTGAAGGAATTTGTTATTTATCCAGCTCTACTGAAGATTCTCCACTTCAAAACTAGTAGCATTGAATCGTTTAAATTTCTGAATATCTTTAAGTTTGTGAAGAAGGCCATCATCAGCCAACTTCATTAGCAAGAATGTAAACAAAATGTGATTTGTATGTGAATACGTCAGCTTAAGTTTATGATTCAGTTTTCTTAGTTTATTACACTCCCTGTAACTGAGTCTTTTCTGTGGTAATTGCAATACTGGTCATTGTACCTTTCAGAATCAATGGTCATTCTAAGAAATAAAATTAATAAAGTTATAACACCCTCAAATAATGGTTAATAAAACTTGATCGTGCAGTTATAAAGAATCTTTTGCAGAAGGACAAGTAGGTTAAATAAATTCTGAGCAAAAGGAGATTGTTTCCTATGGTCCTAACATAATTTCATACTCAAAACAAACACAGAATCTACCAAAAGGCATTCAATTCAACTAGACTTCAGCAGGATGTCGAGTAACTTAGAGTAATTAAGACTCCCAAAGTAATGTGCAGTAAAATGCATAATTCAACAGTCTTTACTTAGGACATTATCATTGGACAGTCTTTACTTAGGTCTCCTTTGTAACTTCAGCCTCTGATACATATGATATTTTTCAGCTTCAGTGGTCTTCTGCATGGTCTTTGTGCATCTGTTAAACTCCTCTCATATTGTCTATCTCATTTCTTTTCCCATGACTTCTTCTGTATGTATTTGAGTTCTTTTTGCTTTCTTTCTGCACTAAATTTTAAGTCTTTAATTGCCTACACCATCCACTAATCTGCTACTGTAGGCATGCCAGCACAGCCCACCCTTGACAACAACAGATGTTAAGACAAGGATGTGGGTGTGAAGGGTATGTGTGAAGGGGAACACCCGCAACTGTCTGAGGGGTGTTTGCTTAAATGCTAACTGGGAAACTCTGAAGAGACTTCTGAAACAAAGAAGTCAGCTTTAAAAGAAATATGTAAGAAAACCTTTAGTGTGTGGGGAGATACCTTGCAGTGGAACAGTGGCAGCTGAACCTCCTTCCTGCTGCAAGTCTTCCATCATGGCACTGAGATGAAACAAGACAAGTAGGGACCCACACCTCGGGTGTGAGAGGCACACACCTGTGGGGAGAGGCACAGCTTCACACAATGCTAGAGCTCTTCTGCCTCTCACACAAGGCTTGTGTCACTGGGATAACACACCCTCCCTGGGGAGAATGTTGTGTTTGTAATCTATATGCTGTCTGTGTTCCAGTAATTCTGTGGATGGGAGTGCCCTTAGAACTTTGTGGGATTGGGTAGAGAAGGGGTTTAGAAATTAAGAGGTGTTTATCAACATTCTGTAAATATCTACTATTGTGCTTCATCTGCTTTAATGTTAACAATGAATGCAAAATTCATTGATGCTTAGTTCATTATTTCTCATTAATAAATCAGAAGCTGATTAAATCCAGATTTGAGCTACATAAATTGAACAGCTCTTCCCTGAAAAGTTACCAGTTTTTTGCATCCAAATTGCATCCTAGAAGCAGCTGTAATACAATTTGCAAAGTTGTCATGACTCAAAGAAGTGAGCTTTACATTTGAAACCAAGAGGTTTTAGCCTAATTACACTCTTAACAATCTAAACAGAGAATTATTCGCCCATTTGCAAAGATTCTAGATCCTTATAATACATTTTTTTTTAGTTTTTACATCTTATTCCTGGTATTGACATTTTAAAGTATTTTCTAGTGTATGTCTAACATCTCTGTGTTGTGCTCAGGCCTCCACTGCTTTTCTTGGTCCTGAGACTGATGGCTTAAGGAGAGGGAAGAGAGTTGATTTTAGGAATAAAATTCAAATTTTATAACTTGAATTGCGATTGTTTTGGAAAGTTCAGCTGTTCTCATAACACAAAACCTGTGGCTTGTTACAAGGGATGGTGACACCATATTTACTGGCTTACAAGGCTACCTGTTGTGGGGAAACTGAACAGAAATCTAATACTGTCTTATATGGCTCTCTTGTCATCACTTTGTAATAGTGAGGTGGACCTTCAGGAGGTGCTGTTATCTTTTGTGTCCAACCTTTTAGATTTAAGTTTACACTATTTTTTTTTTGCCCTGGCAGAAGATTTATCCATGTAGCATTTGTGTAACTAACTTTTGTGGTTTTTTTCTGTTTTCTTCTTGTTGTCTAAAAGGTTTCTGATAGCGATAGAATCAGCATTAATGGAGACCTAGTCAGATAACTGACTGTACATATCCTGTTTCAACAAGCAATGCTTCTGTTTTTAAATGCCTTATCCTGTAAATTGATCTTATCAAATAAGTATCAAGTTTTATCCATAAGTTTGATAACCCATATTTTTTCAGAATTATTTTAATAATTTTGATATCATTTGCACAAAACTATTAGATTGAAACATAGGATAAATTCATGCTTTTTTGAGAAAAAGGTAAATTAATAAATATGAAAGCTGTGGTGTAGTCATATTATTAATATATCCAGTGAAAGACAGGTCTTTTTACAATAGCTACATAGTATTCTCCAAAAATGCTGTGTCTGAATAGCCAGAATAATAACTGATTGTCATCTGATTCTTCTGAAGATACAGGTAGTACCATGTCAATATCAGTCCATCTGGGCAACTGTTCCTAGAGCATATGTGTGCTACAGCAAAACTGTCTTTTCTGTTTCTGTCTGATTTTCAATATTTACATTCATTATAAGAATTTTTTTTCATTATATGTTGTCTTGTCTGTTTTCCTTCACTTAGTTTTAGACTAGCAGACTACTTTATTATTCATATTGCAGCAATATTAAGTAAAGTGCACCTATATATTTTGAAATTGTTATTTCAGCAGCTGAACTTGCCTTCATCAAAAAATAATAATCTTTTAACACCTTCAAAGAGGTACCATAGTTTCAGAGGATTTGGGCAGTGCCAGAGTCTTCAGCAGCTCTCAAGTTCTCTACCTTACTGCCTATTCCTGTACTCCTGTGCTGGACACATTCTAGTTTTACTTCAGCATCTGATATCGGGGAATATTTTGTGTGCTATTTAGTGATAACATCAAAGTTGAGTTTTTACTTCAACAGCAGGTGGTTAGGAAAGAAAAGTAAGGTGTGTAAGAGAGGACTATATTAATAGTAAGCTATTAATAACAACTGTCATGGTTTCTCCCCAGCTGACAACTAAGCACCACACAGCCGCTCAATCTCATCCCTAACCAGCGCCCAGCGCAGAGGAGCAGTCGCAGTCCTGGTCCTGTGCCAGGCTATTTCTGATACAGGCCAGCATGCCACTGGCCTCCTTAGCCACTTGGACATGCAGCTGGCTCATGTGCAGCTGCTGTCAGTCAGCACCTCCCGGGCCTTTTCTGATGAGTTGCTTTGCTGCCACTCTGCCCCAAGGCTGAACTGATGCATGGGCTTGTGACCCAAGGGCAGGACCTGGCACTTATTGGCACTTGTTGGCCTTGTTCCATCAGTTCAGCCTGTCCAGATCCTTCTTTAGAGCCTTTCTACCCACCAGCAGATCAGCACTCCCACCCAGCTTGCTGTTGTCTGCAGATTTACTTGGGGGTGCACTTAATCCCTGCGTCCTGTTCACTGACAAAGATATTAAACAGGACTGAGCTCTGGGTGGCACCACTAGAGACCAGATGGCAACTGAGGTCAGCACCATTCACCACCACTTTTTGGATCTGACCATCTAGACAGTCTTTAATGTGTATCTCTTTTGATTTTTGCTGAACATATAGCAAATAATGAAAATATATTCAAGTCTTCCAATTGCTTTCAGAAAGTAACAATTCAGATGAGTAGATTCTCTAGGGGAAAAATACTTCATTGACTGATTCAGCAAGAGTCATGTTATAGTCAAATCCTTTTGAGAGAAGATATTCCACCATTTAGTGCTCCTTTTATATCCTACTTAAGAACTGCTGAACTAAATATTGCTCAAAGCACTAATAAAGCTGTAACAGAAAATGTGTTATGTATTTATTTATGACAAACATGTTAATTTGCAGTTTGTATAACCTGGAAGTGCAGCCAATTCCTTTATTTTTTAAAAATTAGAAAGCTAGTAACAATTACCAGGGCCGATAGAGAAACAGGTAACCATAGAGTAAATGACTGTAACGGGCAGATTACTCCATCATTAACTTAATAAAACAATGTAATCAACAAATTTTCCAAATCTAACAGTCAGTAATTAAATTAGATCTTTGTTTTATAACATAGTTAACAGTCTTCATTGCCACATCATACTTTTACTCTGAAGTGATGTCAGCAGTAGCTGAAGTAATTTAATTTTTTCTAATAAAGCATTGATTATTAATTTTGTGTAGATATACAAGTGATGTAGTTAAAAAGTTTTTCTAAACTTTACTTTAGAGCTACAGTACATACACTATGGCTTAGGTAACTTTCATCTTCCATCATCTTTCTTTTCTGATTAGTCTAAGCATGATAGGCTGTAGTTATCCATAATATGGTATCAGAGCAAATTGACATGGTATTCAACTCAAATAACAAAAGAAATATTCAATTACTCAGCCTGGACAGAGATAGATAGGTATCAAGTTGATATATTTTTTATCTTTGTACTAGATATGATCTGAATGGGTTTGTGTGTGTGTAGGTTGCTCAGCCTCCTTTGGCTTACCTTTCACAACATTTAATTTCCTCTATTTCACTCTTACCTTTGAGCTTACATGGGGAGAAGCAGTCGTTTTAAGGGAATGCCCACATAGACATTTTCAACTTCACTTGTCTAATTTTTCAGGCAGAAAGAAGTCCATTCTGCTTGTGCACTGAGCCATGAAACCAGATGGTTGCAATTAACCCAGCAATGAAAATGAAGCATGATATCTTAGGCTCTGCAATGTGATAACACTCCGTGGTTTCCTTTGGCACAGCGTATGAATGAATACACTAGAAAATCTGTGTAAACATTTCCTTAGATGAACTGTGTTGTAAGGTACTTAAATCCTTCACATCTGCTGACCATGCAGAACTCAAAAAGAAGGGGGAAAAAGGGGACTCCATACTTGAAAACTTACCTAGGCATTCTGGAAGACAAGCATGGTGAACTGAACCAAACTGAAAAAAAAGGAGGGAGACGTTGTCTGGATGCATATAATCCATCTGCTTGTGGGAAAGAAGTAATAGGTGAATAGTAAAACAAATAAATTTCCTCTAAATTTTCTAGTACAAGCCTCCCTATTTTGCTCCTTGTTCTTTATATTCAGGATTTTGAAATAAATCCTACATGGGTGCTCTCTACTGAAGGCAGTCATCATTTAGGGTCTGATTCTTTTTAGGAGCTATCAAAGCATTTAGTATCACATGATGCAGTTATGGGGTTTGGGTTTTGGTTTCCATTTGAAATGAAAAGGTTAACTTTGTTATTTGCCAACTTTAATTAGTTTTATGATAAAAAGGTTTCTATCAGTAAGTAAATGAGGATAAACATTAATTATTAAATGTGTGCCTCCTCTGTGCCCTCTTTTGGTAGGAAAAATTGCTGTCCTGAAGGCAGCAATTTATTTTAAAAAATGCATCTGGGATTTAGGTTTTAATTATCTGTCAGGAAAAAAAAATCTAATAAAAATACCACACCCCAAAACTGTCTTTGCTGGGTACATTACTGAGGTTTTTACTAAAAAGCTTCTGTTAGAGATCAGACAAATGTGATTTTTGATTTTTTTTTGATGGAGGGTGCATTTGAATGTCTAATTACTTACCTCTCCAGTTTCATGTTCTTAAGACTACATAAAACATGAAGCTTCTTTTGCTCTTGTTCTATATGAGAGATTAAATAAAGCCTCAGTTGATTACAGTTTATAAATTGACCACATGCCAATTATACTGGAGGTTTACAAAAGGTAATGAATAGCTCATTGACTGTGTCTGTTTACTGTGCACTCTGCATCGATTTCTGGTTTGTTATAACATTTCACACATCAGCACTGGAACCACTAGACCTGCTGTTCTCAGAGGAACCCGAGAGTGCTATGGGTCAATACCTGAACCATATACTGTACATACTCTACTTAGTTCAAATTAATCACTGTGGACCAATTTTAGTCCTGGCATAAGTGGGTAGAGCAGTAGGACTTGTTTTTGATAGAGGTTTATTGATATACTAGTATATCTTCTCAGAAATTAGTATCATATTTTGCTATTGTTTGAAAATTTTGAAGTTTTTCTTTTGTATTCCTTACATTCCAATATTTGATAGGGTCTTCTTTTCAATCAATAATTGGTCATTTCAAGTTTACTTTTGGATTGGAATGTTAAAATTTTGATATACTGAAAGCTTCCTGGAGACTTAAGCTTTCTGCTTATCAAACAATTTAGCTTTGTCATACATGGTCAGCAATAAACATGATATTCCAGGCAGTCTTTAAACCACCATATTATATGGCTGATATGTAAGATATTTTTCTGCTTATGAGAGTACTTATTAACTTCTATGTTTAGTGCTGGGAAAAAAATCTGAGCATTTGTATAAGAATTAGTGTGTCATAGACAAGAGAATATAATGCAAGAATAAAAGAAATATAGAACTAAGTTGATTTTTCTTCTACCTTAGTACTCTATCTTTTATCTCAGACAGTTGCCAAAAATGCAGCCACAACAAATACTTTATTGAGAATGGAATTTGTTTGTAGTGTCCCCTTCCACTTCCAGCAACATCAGTGAGGGGTTTGCAGAGCTGGAAATGTATCTGCACTTCCAACCAGGATGTCAGGTTTTTAGTTTTGAGAGATTGTTCAGTAAAAGAGCTGATGTAACTGAAAAAAAAAAATACATTACCACAAGACTGGCAGGATCCTAGTCACGTGGATAATTGCTCTGAGAAAACAATATTCCTTTGTGTCTGGCTCATCCGCCCTGAGGTGACGAGGATCATAGAGTTCTTGTAGAGTTCACTTCCTGCAGTTATTCAGAATGCTCATCTGCATTTGATTTGTAACACTTACGGTTTAGTTAAGTATATACACTAACCATTAGCTCAATATTCATCTCTCCTCTCATTATTTTTCCGCTTCTACCTTGACTTTACTTACAGCATCTGCTAAGTGTAGGCTAAACTACATCAATCTAATCATGTAAGCATAACAAAGACTAAAACATTTTACAGTCAAGTGTTCATGGGCAACATCAAAATTACCTTATTTATATCTGGAAAAATTTTTACATAGGTATTTTAAACCCCTGTGTAATCTCTAGCTAGTACAGATACTCTGCAAGATGAGTTTTAGACATTAAAATCATGAATTTCTGTACAGTTAGGCTTTTAAAACTGTTTATACTTCTTAAATCCATAACATATTGTGGCAGATTTGCAAAAGCCTCTAAATCGTGCTTGCTTTTAATATTTCTCAACTTCATGCCATGCTCTTGTTTCATTAGACGATAATAATTTCATATTCCTCTTTCTGCCCATACTGTTTATTTATCTCGTACATTTCTTCTGCTGCGAGTATTTAGCCTAGAGGAGAGATAGTTCAGGGGGTGTCTCATTGGTGAATGCAAATTTCTGAAGGGGGGGTTCAAAGAAGATGGAGTCAAGTCACTTCCTTAATTATTAATTCAGGGATAATGGGTGATAAGTGATCTTTGCTTACTGTCTCTGTACTTGTTTGACACCCTCCCATTCTGATAAGAATTGCATCTGTTCCCTTCATTGATAGGCTTTTGTTTGCTCCCTCAATAGTTCTTTATTGTCATATATTCCTACAATGTCTATGTTTTTAAAAGTCTTTTACTGAATTCTTCTTAAAATCTTTCAGTGATCATTCTTAGAGTCTCATTCAGCCTGATTGATAATCATATTTCCATTAGTACTTATAATATGTTTTCTCAAGAAGTAATTAGTAAAAATAATAATAGCAAAATAATGACCAAATCATGTAGGTAAATATATTTATGAAGTTGTTATTACCACCTGAAACATATGCCCAAATTAATTAAGGTTTCTACAGTTCTTGTACTAAACTGAGTGTGTCAGAAGACATTCCTTACCCAGATTGCAAATTAAGCAAAAAAGAGCTATAACCTTTTACACCTTCCAGCCATAAAATTTCAGAAGTCAAAATACTGAATAGTCTTTCTTCTTTCTGTTCTACTTTGTAGTATGGCCTTTTGGTGCAGAAAATATTCTGAAGTTTTTTGGTTGGTTTTTTTTTTTTTTCTTTTGTGACCCACATTCATCATCTTCTTTAGTTTCAGAGTTTACACGGGCAAGCTTCTCTTAGCATGTGATGCTATTTCATTTGGAAATAGATTTTTTATGCAGTATGTCAGATTCCACTCAGGTTTTTGGCCAAGTGAGGTGCCAAAGTGAATCATCACGTGAGGATAACCACCACTCACCACTGAGCTGGTCCTCACTACTGGCAGAGGAGTGCTTTGAAATGACTCACCAGTTGTTCTTAACAAAGCAAGAGAATCCCTATATTGGCAGCAAAGAGTTATTTTGAATTACCATATATTACTTTGTATATGTCCATGGAAGAGTCTTTCCCATGTTTTTCTTCTGGTGGTCCATGTGATATTCTCTGATTTTATGCTGTTTCCTGAAGATGTTAGTTCAGAACATTATTTTTGATGGGTTTGTGTCTCATTACTTTGTAATTCTTCCAGTCCGTATTAAAATCTTAGGTTCACTGTAGAAATAATTTCTTCAGTGTAATCTGGGTCTTCATGACACTGATCGCAGTCGGATGCTCGTTGCACCTTTCCCCCTACTTGATGTTGTCTTCCAACTGCCAAAATCTAGTTTTCTTTCCTACTGAGAGGGGCTTAATGCAGATAATATGTTTTATGTTACAGTGACAGCTTTTCTCTGTTTTCTTGTTTTCCAATGTATTTGGTCAGATGACACTTGGTGATTATATTATCTGAATAACAGTGTTTCACATTGAATATGCAAAATGGATTTGTAATTATGAAGCACTTTAAAAAAATATTAAGGAATCTGCACCTACAACATAATGGTATTCGACTTAGGGGTTTGGGTTACTATTTTAATGTTTCTTTAGATGCTGATTGTACTTTAAAATTAAGATTGACAAGATGGAGTGTACAGAAAAACAGAACTCTGGAACATCTTCCAGAAATTGGAGCTGAGTATTTTCTAGCTCTAAGGCATAATCTGAAGAACATATGTGAGATACAATTTTCTTAAGCTTTTTTTGACACAAGTCCACTTGATTTACTTGTAGAGAATTTTTAATCAGATATTTCTGCTTCTTGACTTTCTCGCCTTTCTCGCCCATAGAATATCACACCCATATTGTACTGGTCAACACATCATACAGAAATAAAAACTGAGATACATAAAGGGACAGTTATTATCATTGTATTTTATAGGATTGTACTGGCTATACAACAGACAAGTAAGTAGACCAAATTCTTTTTCTTAATTTAACCAGTCATCCTTTCTGTCTTGGCTTGTTACCAGGTCTGTATGCAGTAAAGTTTTTAAGCTGTCCCAGCTTTCCCTCATTAGAGCTTTTATTTCTTCTTTTAGATCTCAATCTTTTTGTCTCTGCGTAGGTGAAAACTTAAATTTATAGAGAGCACTTTAGGCAATACTGCTGCCAATTAATCAGAGAGGTTTACATTTAGTTTCTGCCAGCTTCTCTTAACAGATAATTTTTAGAAGGTAAGAAAGTGGGAAGAACATTGAGGTAATGCTGTCTAACTGTTAGTATAAAAATGGCTCAGTCTGTCATTTCAAGAAGAGCTCAGTTCAAATGTGGGTATAGTTCTTTCTTGTAGCTACTCCTTGGGAGAAATATTTGTTTGATACTGTAATGCAATAAAAAATACTCATTCAGGAGAAAGATTTTCTAAAATAACATATGAAAAATATCACATGAGAAATCTGATGTCTTTATTTGCTATGAATTTAACTACAGCGTTTTCTTCAGTGAAATTTTTGAGGAAATAGAGGAAATACTTGAAAATTGAAATAGAATTAGGTACTGCAATATAAAAACATAAATTATTTTCTATTTGGTCATTAAATGGGTATTTCTCTTACAGTTAAGCTATTCTCATTTGTTGAAATGCCAGTTCTTAATGTATCTCATAATGTCTGCTGGAGGATGAAATTATTCACAAGAGAGGGCCCTCAGAGAAGGATCAATGTTTTTATATTAATGTAAATTACCACTGATTAATGAATGCTGTAACCAATAAGGATTTAAAGCCTTACTGTGTTCCTTTTTTGGAACCTAACCTTCCTGTCAATATTTCAAGTTAGTAGTAAGATTAATTTGTCAGGTACTGAAAATAATAATGTAAGTTTAATCAGTAGTATTTTTTCTATGAAAAGCAGTGATGTTTTGGAGCAGAGAGTAAAATAGAAGTTAAGGAATGTACTTTCTTTTTACAAAATAATGTATATAATATCATTTATCCATATCACTGAAATAAATGTCTTTGTATTAATGATTAATTATGCTACATACGAGCTTTTCATCAGTACCTGTTTATGTATATTTACTAGATGTAATATAGTGTATGTGTATAATTTCAAAACCATAGGAAATTAAAATATTCTGGACACTAAAAGAGAAAGGTGAAAAAAAAAATCACATTTACATGGACCTGTGTGTCAGTTTGGTTTTCACTGAACTCTTTGCCACCTGAACTAAGGAACACCAAGTTGTTGGTACGAATATGTGTACGTCACTGCACTGACAAATGCAGCTGACACTTGTGCACTTGAATGGAAACCAGGTGGAAACTGTGCAAGAATGTATATTTAACGAGAAACAAAGACTAAAATAGCAAGTTGCAATACTGTGAAAAAGCAAAGGAGAGCAAAGACTTAGTATCTGTCATGAAAGAAATAGTTTGACAACCACTTTTTAACCATCAGACTAGGAACCAAGTCCCAGAGCTCCAGAATGGAAATATTCCTACTCATACTGTGAGTTTGGCAGAAGAGAGAATGCACAATGCATGCTCCTTAGGGTATATTTCTGTACCAAATGGAATATTATTCTGAAAATCTCAACCCAGATAACAATCTCTTTTTCTGATGGCTTTTTCTTGTTCAAATCAGAAGGAGAGAACTGAGGTCTGTAGTATTGAAAGCAGGATTACGGGAATAATATTCTCTGTTTGAGGATTTGAGAAACCTTCATCCTTTGAGGGTCACACATGTATTCTGTAACACATACTCATCGATAATTTTTGCTAACAAATTATTTTTGTGAGTGCTAAATAGATATGAGTCATAAGACAGATAGGTAAAGCTTACTTTGTCATGCTGTATGATACAGTGTGTGTCAAGGATAAGTACCTTGGCAAAGCCCATTGCTTAATTCATCAATAGACGACTTTTTAGTTCTCTATCAGTTTGAGGAGGAATATCTATTAAAATACTCTTAAAATACTCTTTTCTGTACAGCTTCTTGATGTTTCTAATTTTCAGAATTTCACACGTACACTTCTGAATTATTGTCTGTGTTTTGTGTAGAGGGAAACAATGCCAGTACTGTGTAGTTTGAGTTTTTATGGAAGTCAGTTGTCTGCTTGGTGTATTGGTTTTCAGTTGACTTACTGCAAAATGATTTTCATGCACTATTGCAGGCTGTATCTGCCTGCAGACTACAATGGGAGATGCATAAACCTATTATCATTTTGCACTCACAGTGCCAATGTAGTTACATAAACACACTCATAAAGCCAAAAGCCATAGAAATAATACAATTAGTGACAATTAGTTTATCTCCTTGGGCTCTTACATTATTATATAGTATTAAATTAAGTTCCCGTCCCCATGGTTAAGAGAACCCAGAAATCTGACTGATAGTATCCCCAACAGGTTTTCAATAAAACTACTGGGATATATCTGTAGTGTGATCTTGCCTAACTATTCTTGTCTTAATTGGCCAGTTGAATGTATGGGTATAGAATCGTGGACTAGTTTGGTTGGAAGGAACCTTAAAGATCATCTAGTTCCATTCAGAAACACTGCATACTTGTATAATGGCAACAAATTAATAAAAGGTTGGGTTCTAAGTATGTGAATGAAAACCAGTGTGACACTCCTTTATTACTTTAGTGATTAGAATGCTACAATTTGTGTTTAATCATATATTTACAAAGTTATTAAATGGCCAGACTTAGATAGCTAGAGGGCATTTAGTTCATATATGTATGTGTGTATATATGTTGCTAATTATGTGCACTAATAGACATTAAGTAAGGAAACAGAAGCTAAGATTTTTGGATGGCTTTCAATTGTATTAGGAAGGAGTCTGCAAGAAATAAATATCCCGATCCTCAGTCGCCCTGGGAAAAGAAGACATCTGAGAAAGAAACTAGTGAACCATACATTTTGGTTTAGGTACTTACAATATTACTTGCCAGAAATCTCTTGAACATTTTTCTACATAAACCCTTGAATTGGCAGATGAGGTGAATTCTGGTGTCTTGAAGCTGATTGGACTGAAGAAGAGTGCAGAGGTATTAAAAAATTCATCTTTATTATTAGCTGAGGGCAAAGCTTTTTTTTCCATTATATTTTTCAGTTGTCTTCTCAGTAAAGGTGTTTTGAACCTCCTCCTTCTCTTTGACACTTACACAGGCTTGTTTTACTCTGTAGTCAAGGCATATTTTCTGTCATTTAAACATGCCCCAGTGCCTGCTTAGAAATCACTAGAGCAATACTTCCAGTGCAGACACAATTATATTTTCTAATTATTCGTGTGAATACTTTCTTACTCAGTAGCCCAGAATCCATATTTAAAATTTGCTCTGTATTTGTTTAAACTTTGCCAGATACTTTGATTGTTTTTTGTTAAACTTGGTAAGTTTGACTACTGTCTCTGCCTTAGGAACACAGGGTGCTGCTTACAATTTCTGTAGCTATATTCCATACCCTTACCTCATAACTGTAGCTGCAATGCACAGGACATTAGCTTCTGGTGATAAGAGTGGTAAATGTAGCTTCAATTCTATGAGTTCTTAATATTTACCTTCTGTTTACGTTAGAGTCTCAGCCTGCATCACACATTCAAACCATACTTGTGTGTAAAAGGAAACACAAGGTGTGCACGGAAATGATGGACTGGGAGAAAAGGAGAGAAGGTTTTGTCTGTTGCCTCTTTCTGTGTGCACATCTCACATGGCTGATGCTCTGCATGATCCAAAAGTGAATTTTTCAGGAAATGTCCACTACAGGTGCCTTTTGACTTAAAAAGAAAATTTTCATCTGCTGCAGGAACGTAATTTCTCATGTCTTGTATAATGCATAATTAATTTTTCACTATTTTTTCTCAGAGTTTCTCAAAGTAAGTTCCAAAGAATTACAGAGTTTCACATTTTCATATGAAACAAGATTTTGGGGAAGCAAAAATATTTTGTCTCTTAATGACTCTTACTTTTTTTTTTTTTTTTAGCTGTGTAATAACAAGTAGGAATAAGCAAAATAATCACTTTGAAATATGTGTTAATCAGGAAGCAGTGATCCTTTCTGACACTATAAAATATAGGGAAGAAATCAAACACATCAAAATATATGCATTATACTTTGTAATAGCACCTGAAAAGAAAGATACACTTACGCCTGTTTTCCATAAAAGGAATATACCAACTTTTATGAACTTGGAGTGTAGTTTTTCTGTGATGTATTAAGTCTACAAGCTATAGCTTGGGTTCCAAGTTTTTACCTTTGTACTGCTAACTTCATCCTTTTTTGTCCTATTGTAAAAATACACTTTCACCTTAACAATGATTTTTTGAGGCCATGTAGACAGAGTCACTGAAACCTGTAGGTTTTTCAAGGGTGTGAGCAGTAACCTACTGAAACAAAATCAGTGGACCAAGGCACTAGAAAGTTCAAGTTAGTTTCATAACTGAAAATGAATACCTCTTGAATATGAAAAATGTCACTAGGTTTCATATGTCATTCTGACTAGAAGTTCAGAATCTTAGAGTTATCTCAGAATGCGGAGCACTTATAACTTAAACGGCATAATTAAATATGCAAACTGCCTAGTTTTTTCAGTCTCTTTCTTTCTTTCTTTCTTTCTTTCTTTCTTTCTTTCTTTCTTTCTTTCTTTCTTTCTTTCTTTCTTTCTTTCTTTCTTTCTTTCTTTCTTTCTTTCTTTCTTTCTTTCTTTCTTTCTTTCTTTCTTTCTTTCTTTCTTTCTTTCTTTCTCTCTTTCTCTCTTTCTCTCTTTCTCTCTTTCTCTCTTTATCTCTTTATCTCTTTATCTCTTTATCTCTTTATCTCTATCTCTTTATCTCTTTCTTTATCTCTTTCTTTATCTCTTTCTCTCTTTTTCTTTCTTTATCTCTTTATCTCTTTATCTCTTTCTCTCTCTCTCTTCCTCTCTCTCTCTCTCTCTCTCTCTCTCTCTTTCTCTCCCTCTTTCTCTCATTCTTCCTCTCTTCCTTTTTTTCTCTTCTTTTCTATCTCTCTTCCTTTCTCTCTTCCTTTCTTTCATTCTTTGGTTCTTCAGTTACCTGATGGATGATTTTATCTGTAGTAAAAATTACAAGTAGCAACTTAAGCTGGCACTAGCCTTTGTTTGCTAATTCATGTCAGGATCTGAATTAACATGGTTTCACAGGCCATAATTAGATCTTTGCTCTGGGTGACACATCTTTCACAAGTCAATAAATTAAGCAAATCTATATGTAGAACTAGAATAAGCTGTTCAGAAAAGTGGTGAAACCCCTGTCCTTGGCAATGTTCAAAAGCAGCCTGGCCGTGGTGCTGGGCAGCCTTCCCTACGTGTCCCTCACTAAACACGGCCATTGGGCAGTTATGACTTCCAGAGGTCACTGACAGCCTCAGTTATACTGTGATTCTCTGGTTAAATGTTGGTATCCAGTTAGCAGTACTTTTTTCACCACCTGGTGGGAGTGAACTTATACCTCCATTATATCATAATTTACTTTTAGAATCCTCTGTCATTTCTTGAGCTTCTTCAGTATTTAGTGCTCAGTGTTCTGTGCTTTTTTCACAGCCTCTTCTCCAGGTTCACTATCATGGTGATGATATGATATGAAGGAATTTTTTCAGAAAAAAGATGTGAATTTCTGTCACTGGAGGAATTTGTGGGCATTGCTGTTCTGTTCCATTATTTGACTGCTATAAACACCAGGCCTCAGTTGTGAGGCTGAAAGCAGATAAGTTTTCACAGTGCTGGTATGATTAGAAAGACATATATGATCCATATTCCAAGTGACTTAAAAGCTCCCAGGACTAAGCACAGGAACTTGGTAAAATAGAATTATGTAGAAATATTATTTTTAAAAGAGTATTAGAAAACCTTTGATCTGTGGCAAATGTGCTAAATCTCATCCCTGAACTACTTACGTTTGCATAGCAAGTCCTCTGCATCAACTCCTGAATATTTGAACATACATTTGTAAATAAGCAGACTTGTTAATTTTTTAAGAAACAGAACTAAATTTTTCCCTTACATGTGACACTTTCTCGGGATGTGCAAGTTTGGTTTTGCACCTGCAAGCCAGTATTTAAAACCAAGAAGAGTTGACATAAATCTTTAGTCAAGAATGTGGGTTGGCCACTTAGAATCACTCCTCTCCTGGGAGACAGTTACTTCTGCTTTGAAAGAGTATAGTTGTTGCTACACAACAATACATCAATATTTATTCTAGCTGTTATTATTTAATGCTTGTAGCGGGAATATTTAGAGATACCTTAAGCAGCATAGAAGCATAATGAATCCTTGCACTTTGAGGTTCTGCTGCTACAGTTACAAATAAATAAATATTTTTGGGGCTCAGTGGGGCTACACACCCAATACTTTGCAGATCTTTTGGTAGTGTAAGGAAGTGCAAATATTCTTATTTTTATTGTGAGATAAAATCTAAGGAGTTAAGGATCTGACCCCAGGGCAGCTGGAGACTCTCTGGTAGCTCTGAGAAAACAAACAGAATAAGCAGCCCAGTATAGACACCACTTTAAGTTTTTATGGATGGCCTGAAATTTTCCTGCAGACTTTGAGACAGTGGTGAGGCTTGTGTGTTGGAGATTACATCCCATTCTAGACCGGATGCATACAAAAGCAAAAAGTTTCTGTGTTCTTTTCTACTTTCATGCTTTCAACTTTTATATAGGTTAATGTATGTTAGTTTCACATGAAGTAATTTTGGCTATTTTTCATCACTGTAGTAAAAGATTTGTTATTATCATGTAGTAAAAGTCTAAAAGATGATTGACATACTTGTCCTAGAAATCTGAGTGAGTACATACAATTTTATTAGGTTGAATTTATTATCCCAGCAAGTTGTTGGGCTGGCAAGAGGGATGACAACAGTAAAATCGTGATTGAGCTCTCCCTACATGTAACCTGTTATTTCAGTGCATTGAAAGTGTCATTAGTGGTTTTGTGTATAATCTATGAAGGGTTTTCAGATACTATCAAATAAGTCTGATCTGTCTTGTAAAGTAGTATATCATTTTCTCCTGTTGTTCGTACAGTTAATGAAGAAATCCATCCTTCCTGTGTTGGAAGTAATTTATCTTTTGTACATCCTAGTGCAGTTCATTTTGCTTATACCAAGCTAACTTCATTCAAGGTTCCAATCTCACTGTCACTGGGTCCCATCATAAGTACTTTACATATTTGTATTTTATTTTTGGGTTTCTTCGTTGATTTCTGAGATTCTTTGCTAGTTAGAGGGCAGTATGTGCATCAGATCCCAAGCACCTTCCTTGACTCCTGAAATTATTAGATGAAATTTACTGGCTTTTCACTGTATACTAAGTCATAGAGAAGAAAAGAAGTAACAACAATACAAAAGACAGTACATTTTTATTGAAAATGCAAATTTTGTTTAATTTTATGACATAGAAATCTATCTTTCCTTTAAGGCAGGCAATCAAATGGACAATAAATATTGAAGATTAAAAAGAAAGTAACATTATTTTAAATAGGTACTGGAATGGCCAAATTTCATGATAAGTAGCTAGTGTTGTATTAATAAAATAGAGGTCTAAGCTGGACAGATAATTATATTGCTGTATGTAATGGTATGCATTCATTCATACAGAATTAAGCAGCTTTGAGAATTTATTTTATTTTGCACAAAGAATTAGATTCAAATTACCAGAAGAAATGGCCACTAATTATCAGCATGTTAGGAATAAATACACTGACAATGTGAAACTTACCTATCATGGACATAAATCTGTTTCTCAAGGCAAATATTGAGGATTTTGGATTACTAAACAGCTACATAAGAACACAGACTGTTTAAAAAATGGGAGTCTTTGTGCCAAAGGATATTTTGTCAGTCCCTGAAGTACATATTATCATAGAGCATTTGTGAGTTATTTCTGTAGGCCACAGTTTTGAAACACTAACTAAAATATCTAATACCTTCCTTAATAAAGGATGAACTATTATAGTTATATAAATCCATCCAGCTATCACCAGATTTAAGAATTAAATTCAAAATGCTTTTCATTATGTGTAGATTTCAGAAAAAATGCCTTCACCTCAAATATAAATTGAACACATTTCTTGTGTGTCTCTGTTAAAGTACTGCTTTAATTACTATGCACAAGGTAATAAACAAACCTACCATATGCTGCCAAATTAGTCAAATGCCAAGAAAAGCTAAATATAAAAATGGAGACAAACTTTTAATTACACTCTCTGAAAACCTTTGCCAGTAAGTAATATTCTTTACTTGGCATTCTGCTTCAGTGTGAAAGGGCAGAAAATATGACCAAGCTAATATACTAAATGGTAATAAGAGAACTTTCCAAGAAAGAAGGAAAGAAAAATCTAATAAACAAAACCCCCACACAACTAAGCTGCTATCAAATTTTATTCTAAAATGATTTTAAACCCCGCACAACTCAGCTGCTATCAAATTTTATTCTAAAATGATTTAAATAAGAATTGACTCCCAGAATTATAAATTAATAATCCAGAGAAAAATAAAAATAAAGAGATTAGTTTTAAGCAAAAGAATTACTTACCCCAAATAATACTGGGAAAAAGCATTTAACTCATGTTAGTTTTGGCCTCTACAGAACCAGCAGCAGTGTTGGTACTTTGAGGAAAAAAAAAAACAAACAAACTGAAGCAATAAAACACATTGAAAGCATAAATTCTTTCCCTCTCATATGGCAGTAGAGGAGACTCCTGCCCTAGAAATAGTGCCAGTGAGATGAGGATGTCTGACCTAAACCTGCTGCTGCCTTTCTGCTTGTACTGCATTCCACAGGAAAAGCAGATTATACACCTATTCCACACTACCACTAGACCAGTAGTTAGCATCATCTTACAGGTAACAAGAACAAAACTCCTTCACACAAATGAAAGAACTGCAGATTTCCCACAGTTGCTAGATATTCAGATGACTGCTTTATTGTGTTACAGAGAGTAGTCTGCCACTTCCCTCACCTTTTTCCACATTTATAGTGGAAGACTCAGTATTAGCTAAATGTTTACATCAGACTTCAGTGGAACTAGAGATCTGCTTAACAGCCTAGTCCCTGTAATTGTATTTATTTTTCTTTTAATATAAATGTGCTGTAAATGACAGTGACATTTAAACATAATTTCTTATATGCCATACTGCATCATAATCTACATCTAGTACAGAACTCTTCAGTGGACTACCCTGATTTTTTATACTAGTAAATAAAGACTGCTTTGAGTTCAACAGTAATAAAGAGCTCACAATACTATTAAAAGATAGCTGTGTGTAGTCTGTCTATTTGAAATGATTTTGCACCTACATTACCCTGTATTGTCCCCAGGAATGGCTGAGGGCTTGGGTCTGGCTGGTCCAGAGTTCCAGTGCCTACAAAAGTTTACAGATGTACCCTATGCGCTGATGGTTATGAGTGTCTCTTATTAGATTAAAGGTAGAATAAAAATTACATTCCTGATGTATTTACATTAATGACATAAGTCCCATTGGCATCAAAAACCCAAATATTTCAGAGCACAAAGAGAAACTATGGAAAAAAAAAGGTCTTTTAACATAACAGGTTAATGCAATTGCATGTGGTATCTTAAAAGTATTTCTCTGTACTGATATGCAAGCTGTCTATCAACACAGTATTTGAAAAGCTAACACCTTTGAAAAAATGCTCTCCTGTAGAAATAACTTCAATTGTGAACTCCTAGTCCTTTAGAAAATTTAGAGACAAGTTCTGCAAAACTTTAAGAGTAACCTTTAATATTATTATTTCATCAAAGAGAAGTCAGACAGAAGTTTGCACAGTTTGATAGCTGAAGTTTTTCTACGGAGGAAGTGCTAAGCCCAAATCCTGGGATTCTGACAACTTCTTCATTCTTCATTTAGATAGATTCTCAGTGAAAGAAGCACTTTGTTCAGTCCTGATTACATTAAGTCAATGGAAACAAAGACTTGGTAAAGTTGAGTAATTCTCAAAATACTACCTAGTAAATATAAATTGGTTTGTCCACATAATTGTAACTTTAAACTCAAATAATAGAGAAGCTGTATTGTAGGTAAGTAAACATAATGAGAAAAGTTACTGCTTCAGACTGTTTTTATAACATTAGTTTATGGAACAAAAAAATGCGGTGTAATCATCATACACCAAGAGATGCAAAAATGAATAATAGAATTGTTTCCTTGAATGCCCTTCAATGCTACATTATTTGAAATGGAACAAAATTATTGCTCCTTCATTGCTGTCTAAAACCCATTAAGATTATAAACAATACTGCAGCTGACTGGGCTGTTATCTTAATAGGGTATTCATCAAAGTCTTTGCAGATTCTCAGTGCAATGTTTCTCAAACTGAAACCAGAGTATTATTATGCAAAATTTTAATTTAATTCATGCTTTATAAAAACTATATTGAAAGCATGGAGTGCTACTTCGATTTTTTAATTGCTTTGTCGGTATGATGACTTGGAGACACATTATATGTGCACTATATCCTTTTCCTGTCTATAATGTTATCTACAGATAAAAATTACTGTGTATTTTTTCAACTAGGGGAAAATGTTTCATATAATTATAAAAAAATCTACACTTGATTGTTGTTTTACATACAGAATTCTCTCTATTATAGTTCTCTTACCTACTACAATAGATTTGCACTTACCATTCATTTGGACTATACGGAGATACTCTGAAATTACTTATTCTCTAAGTGCATGGGATTTTGTGGGTGAGTTGAAGTACTTCCTTTGTGATGTAGTCAGTAGAGATGGATCAATCGAATTTATGGGCAAAATTCCCTGGCTAGATATATATGTGTGATTCTTACTGATTTCCCTTATAAGCTAGTGGTCTGCATGAGCAGAACAGTTATTTACCCAGAGAGAAGCCTACCCTGAACCTGAAGTTTTGATAACTTTTTCTTTTTTCCCAAACACAATTTTCTGTATCAGGGCAGAATTTCCCTTTCAGTGTTTCAGCAGAACTTTTCCACATGATGAATATTGTAATTTTTTTTTTTAAACCAATAGATGTTAGTTATTGTGATAAACTATTATGTACAGAATAGCTTTGAGTGATACTGATTTACTTTGCATGAGATATTTCTGGACATCAGGTAGTCGGTGGTGACTAAGTAAAGAACATTGGCGTAGCTTAGGCCCCCTTAAAACAGCTTTGCTAATGTAATTGGGAACAGAATCAAATCTGAGAATTTCATTTTTCAGATTCATGTGCTTGCTTTCCTGCAGTTTAGTAGTCTGCTGTTACAGTGTGTTGCTTCTGTAGTGTAGTGCAGCTACATTGATCTAATTTTATCTTAAATGACAGCTTTAAGTGCAAGCCATAAATAAAAGGTTTGTTATCATCCTTAGCCTTAGGAACAGTCTTTGTATCAGTGATAACATTAATACTATTATTATGTTTCTACTCTTGTCCTGCATGTATTCATCTGTAGAGGAAAATACAATTTTTGCATCATAAATTCTGTAATTATGAATTTTCTAGCTGTTATTATGTAATAGAGTTTTAGCAAGCCTACATAGTCAGTTTAATACTGCCTATATAGAATTTGGAATTACATCTATTCAGATCTGTGCAACAGTTATTTTTTTGACAATACATGTATTTACTTTGATTTTTTACATTGGATAATTTAGTAAAACTACTCCTAAATAATTGCAATTAATCTCTATAGCATATATCTGCATTCCATACTACACTGTAATACTATCCCCTGTCTTGCACAGCAATGGAATAGGATCATAAAACCATATATTCTGTGTTTATATTGGCTATTGACTGGTTGCAGCTCTTTGACTCAATGCATTATGATTGTGTATTTTCTTAATATGTTAAAATAAACCCAGGGGTGTTAGGTGAACCAGCAATTTTCTGTTGTGATTAACAGTTCTCATATCACTTTTTTCAAGGATATATTTTAATTTTGAGACAAAAATAACCCCTATTCTAAAATTTCTAAGTTGATTATTCTTACCTACCTAACCAAATCTTATGTACATAGCTAAATGATCAGTTACTTTACAAGGAATGGCAGTATCCCACTGTGCTCATATGACACTGTTGGAATATTTTTTTATATTTAGTACTCAAATACTAATAAACCTCCTGCATGTAATTTAACAGTTGCTCAAAAGTATGAAACAGCAACGTAGGAAAGAAAGCAAATTAGTTTCAGTCATTCATAATTGTTCTTCAGTATGATGTGAAATGCAAAAGTAAATGCAGACTCAAAGAATGCTAATTGTGGTCTTCAAATTTAATATATGTAAAATCTTTGGGAGTCTATAAAAAATCACTAAATGTATTTAGCAAAGAGAAGGAATGCTTCCAAGGGCAAAAATAGCTGTTATCTGCTTCAGGACAGCTGCTTTACCCATAGGTTTGTAATTTCTTATATATTACATTCTTGAGATGAATGTATTTTCAAAAACTTCTCCTTCATACTTCTTGAAAAAACCAAAAAAACCTCAACCAAACAATAAAAAAATGGGGTTTAAAAATCCGCCAATGTTGTAAAGAATCACCTTTTCCTAAGACATAGGTATGACTCAAGAATCTATAGTTTATATGACATAGTAATATTAATATTTTGCGCTTTTTTTAGTTTACTTTTTATTTAACTCTTCCTGTGACAGTGCTAGAGTTTGGGCTTGTTTAGCAATGCTGAGGCGGGATTTCTTTTGTTTAGAAGGCCGTGAGTTATTATTATAAAATTGAGGTTTTAAATATGTAATACAGATGGAGTAATGACTCAGTATTTTCCAAACAGGAATCACTTACATCACCTCAAAGCATGTAGAAACATCTGATGCATAGAATCTCGTTGAATGCATAGAATAGAACAGATTTATATGGAAGTGAATTTAAGGATAAATATCTCTTTCTTTTTTTTCAACATTTTAAATCTTAGCAAACATCAATATTACTCAGGCAAATTCATTTTGATTTCTTTTCCTACTCCTTAATGAAAACAAGCTGGGTTACCTTTTTATTGTGAGGCATAAGGGAAGATTATTTTCCCTACATAAAATCAAAAGAAGAAAAAAAAACACTAAACTGAATTTTATCACTTATATTCTTGTCTTATTTTTATTCCAGCACATCACTGCAATTTAATTTTAAATATTTTTTAACATAGTCTGTGTAAAAATGTGTGAACTACAATAATTATACATTAAAGAATACCCAATTATTACTTATTTCAATAGTGTCAAAGTTGTAAAATAAACTGATCTTAGTAGAAATTGTTTATTGCAGAAAAAGTTCAGTGTGCTTCTCTTATCCTGAAAAAAACATGTCAAGAGTCACATGTTAAGAATCATTCAGTAGCTTTACTGACTTGTAATTGCAGAGATAAATGATTTACCTGAAGCTGGAAAATAGATGTATTATTCATCAGCATTCAATCTCTCTGTATGTGTTGAGATGTATTTGAGAGCTACCCTCATCAGGAGATTGGAAGTGAAATTAATATGCTTACATTGATTTCTCTGTATTCCTTTTCTTTTTTTCAAGACTGTGCTACTGGTTTAAGCATAGATTTTTTTATTTTCAGACAGTAAGAACCATGATTTCCTGATGTGGATGGACTATTAGAAAAGTATTCTGAGCATAAAATCAATTTATTTTTTTCTTCTGTAATTCTGGTACCACATATTTTTGCATGATTTTTGCAACAGGTCATGAGATCAGATTGGAAGACTTTGTTTTTCCTCAAGTGTCTCCTCTGAGTTTCCTCCTTATATTTCTTTTTTGTTTCAATTTTCACCTTTTACAAAGCAGGAAAAGAACTGTCTTTCTCTTTTTACATTTAACATGTTTCATCATCAAAATGCCTTAATAATGGTTGTCACTTAACTTCCATACACTGTAGTCTGGAAGAGTGTGGCAAGATCTATTTTATTAGGAGGGTACTAGAAGGCAGTGTCTCCTGGAAGGAGGCAGAGGGTGGTACACGTGTGTGTAGTCTCTCCAGAGGCTCCATCAACAACAGCATCAGTGGCTTCCTTCCAGAACCATGGGATGTGTAGCTTTTTGTATAGAAGGACAGAATAGGTAAAGACAGGTTTTTGGTTTGGTTTGGTTGTTTTTGTAGCAGTCAGTTCCCAAAGTGATCTTGCAGCCCCTAGTGTCTGAAATCCTTGAGCTTTGTCGTTTCCAGGATGGTCTATTGCAAGGAAGCCATAGGTCTGTGAGATTAAGGCAAGTCCGTTATAAATATTACGCTGGCATGCAAGGAAAAGTTTGAGGCTGTAAAAGTGGACAGAGAGGGCTATGAGAGAAAACCATAAATAAGAGGTTACACACTTAAAATATAGCTGACTTTTGCTCTTATCTCTATTAGTCACTTGAGGAACAGTTCTTAGACTAAAGCACCCAGAGGTTAGACTGCCTCAAAGCAAACAAGTCCTAAGACAGCAAAAGTGATCACTTTCATTCTAATTAGGCATAATGATCATTGGAATCCATCTAAGCATATTTAATCTTTAAAGCTGCACCAAAGTACTTCAAACTTCCTTATGTTTGTAAAATTTAATTGTTGCCATAGATTAGACAATGAAATAATGTTCTTGATTGTAAAGCTGATAGAGTGCACTCATCTTGCCATATTTTTTACTAGAATTCACTATTCTTCATGTAAAAATTAATTGCTAACTTACTTTTCATGTTGGAGAGTATAAAAAACGTTCTGAAATATTTTCTGACTTGATTGCAATTTACCAATTCCATATCACTTAAAGAGCTTTCTGTGTTTTTGTTGAGAAAATACATGAAAAGCAATTTCTTTGTCACATTTATGGTAACATTATACTACAGCAAAAAACTATACCAGTACTGCAAAAGAACACACACTGAACAGTTTAAAAGCTTTTGACAACAACCATCTTTTAATCTGTTTTTGTTTTAGTTTGCTCGTGATCTATATATTATTATAACCATGAGTCATAATGATTTTACAAAACAAAGTTGTTGTTTTTTTTTTCATTTCAGCAGTACAGAAAATGGATATATTTTTGTACTGTGGCGCATTTTTTACATCTGTCCTTTATAAAACAAGAGACAATAATTTCTACTGTGTACCCTCAACAACTTTAGTTTTGAACAGGAGACATCAAAGTTCTTTTAATGTGGAAAACTTAACAGTTAAACCTGTAAAAGTGATTTTAAGTAAAATTCAAGGACTGCCTCCCAAAAGTGCATCTGTAAAGTCTTCTCATAGAATCCAAGCAGGGGTCTTGTTAATTTCCAGACACTCAGTCATTTAAGAATGTCTAGTAATCAAGTTCACTGTTGGTAAGATTTTTCTGAGAAGACTAGATGAAAAAAAAATTTACTGCTAGCAGGTTTAATACGAAGCACTCTGACTAAAGAGAGTTGAGACATTATGGAAAAGAGAGTTGAACAGTTTGTATAGAGGACAGAGTGTAAGAATTTCAAATTGTACTTGTAAATCATAATTGTGAGCTTTATTAAAAAAAAAATCATTGAATAAAATTGTATCAGAGGAAGGAAGAAATTCTCCCTGAATACTAATTCTGTCCTGTCAGTATCTTCATGTTCCTCCTACTCCCTCATAAAGTGTGCGTATCAGAGAAGTAAATTCCAAAGCCTTAATTATTTCCACATGTTTATCAACAATATTTATTTATATTTTTCTTTCATATTCTAATACAGCTTAGCTATATGTAAGGCATTAATAGCTTTGAACTAAGTTTCATAACAGAGCATAATTTTTTAGAATGTAGCTATACTTGCAACAGGTCGTGTGATGTTTTCTATCTCAATTTCTTGTGATCAATTTATCACAAGATCTTGTGGTATTGATTTACCATCTGAAGAAAGGATATGATTTCTGTAGTACTTAATGAATATGAAGAAGGTATCTGGGTAGGCAACAATGTTTTAGTATTTTGTGGCAGTATTACATTTGTTCCTGTTTGTGTTCCAGACAAGGAGCGTAGCTGGCAATCAGTCAGAGTAATTGTGTCATTTGACTATGATGGCCATTTTGCCTACTTTGCTAGATAGTTTTCTTGTTTCTTTCATTGACTGTATTCAAATCAGTGTTTTCAATGTTTGCTTTTGATGATACATCTTACAATGTGGTATGCAATGTGCCTTGATAGCATTCTGTGATCCATCTTTTGGCTTCATGTTTCTGCTTTCTTTGTGTAATTGTTGCTTATCGATTAGTGACGAAATAGTTCTGCCCTACTTATCTTTCTCTGTTGGTTCAAAAAGCTTGCTAGCTACAAAGAACCTTTTGTTTAGAAAATAAACCTTCAGACACAGACTTTCAAACTATATATGTACTTATATCATCCCTACTCAATGTCCTCGGAATCCTGTGTGCAATTTTTTGCTTCTGACAGCTTTGTACCCCATTAGCATTCTTTTTTCAACTCTCTGTAAATGCTAAATTTCAGAAAGACATAAAAGTTTATTGTCTGATTATTATGTTTTTATTCTGGTGAAAGGGAAATGCACTGTTAACAATCTTTACCACAAGCCGCTGGTTATATTATATTACACAAGAGGTCAAGGTTCACAGTGCTAAGCAGTTACTACTCAGACCTGGATTTTACATGCCTGATTGTGAAGCAGAATTTGATATTTAATACAGAATCTTGTCAGGCTGAGGACAGCAGTTGCTTTTCTCATTAAAATTCCTTCATTTTTAGCATAGTTATAAGCTGTAGAAAATCATTTGGACAGTTAGCCTCATTTCTTTCCTAAAAATGAAATAAAATGAGGAAAAGATGCAAGGAGTCGACCAGTTGGTCAACAGCAATAGTAAAAGTGTCACCTTTTTTGCTTCTTTTTGAATGAGGTTTTATGGCCTTAGTAGAGAGGCAAATACAAAATATACATCCCTTTTATGAAGACTGTATAAGAGAGAAATATTTTTGGTACCTGGAGTGCATATTGCTATTATATCCTGTGGACAAGTCCAATAGTATTAGTAGCTCCTTTTTAAAATTTATTTTTAATAACAGACCAGAAAATGTGTACACAGCAATTCTCCAGCCAGACAGTTACATATTTAGTAATAAAAAAGAAAAAAAAAAAAAAGAATATGCTGAACCACAGTGCCACAGATGTAATGCCAGAGAGAAATTCCAATAAACAATGTCAAAAATAGCACATCACTAAATTTTTGAGGACATATCACTAAGTGAATCTTTTTTAGAATATTATACCTAGGCCACACAAAGACTTTAAAGCAACCATATGAACTCTGTTCCACTCTCCAGAATAGAGATATTCCTGATACTAAGTAGCATTAGTGCTTACTAAATGTTTCTGATACCTCTTTTTTCTTCCCCAGGTATTTTTTAAAGTGTCTACTTTATTAGAATGTTAAAGGAAGAGATAAATAAAGCAGTAATGCATTAAGCAGCAATGCCAGAAGGACCAAACAAAAATAAAAATAGCCCCAGCTGGGATAATATTATAGCTGTATTTTATTATAGTGGGCTTAGTATGACTTCAAAGCATTCATGATGTCTGCATGAAGATTACATTGCAGTTATTAATTGATTTCCTTCACCCTTCCCTTTACAATTGCTCTCCTAAAACAAATTCATTTGAAGCATATTTCTCATGTAGTAGTAGTTTCTAGCAATTAAATCTGAAAACTGGGGTTACTTTGTATTGCATGTTAATATCTAATCCATTCCAAGATCAGATTCACTTACTCAGCTGGTCAGCAATGGCTCAGTTTTTCGTATTCCATTCCACTTATCTTAAGAGCATAATTGAGATATGATTGGAATAAATACTGAGTATGCCAATTTAGATATACTCACTAGAATGATAAATCAGGGGAAAATAATGTTATAAAAGTGCAGTTAATTTTATATGTAGTCCTAAAAGCATACTGTATAATACTGTTTCCATGTTCTTAAGATATTAACATTCAATTTTTTTTCAATTTGTCAGATTGAAATAAGATTTTAAATTAGTTTTATTTAAATCTCTCTTTAAATATTATATGTAAATTAACATTGCTTATTCTCCAGAANGTTCTTAAGATATTAACATTCAATTTTTTTCAATTTGTCAGATTGAAATAAGATTTTAAATTAGTTTTATTTAAATCTCTCTTTAAATATTATATGTAAATTAACATTGCTTATTCTCCAGAAGAAAATAAGTGAAATTCTATTAATCCTAATGTATGGTACATGCATCTGTGAAATAATTACATAATTACCTATTCCTGTTATATTCTGAGCTAAAGCTGCTAGTTCTATATTCATGTTAAAAATTGTCCTCTGTTTGTGTGTTATCTGAGAATTTCTTTTTTCTCACCTTCCTACCTATCTCTGTGTAATCTTAATTTTAAGATGGATAACATCTGAGGGCCACTAACTTAAGAAAACAGATGAGAAAGGAAGAAACAGTTGAGAGAGAAGTTGAAAATCAGTGAACAGATCCCAAAAAAGAGTTTGGGATTGCAAATGAACAAAGGAATGTGCAAACATCTATAAACTGGAACAAGTAAACTGCAAACATAAAATTAGCCATAAAGGAACACGGAAAGGAAGAAAACATTGTGTCTACATAGAATATAGCAGCAGCAGTTTAAACTCTGCAACAGAGAAATTAAATCCAACTGCTATTTCTCAAATCATAACTTCTGTCATGGCAAAAATGAAAAAAGATGGGAAGGTCGTCAGTGAGTGAAATATAGAATCTACTGCAGAAGTACCTGCAACTTTACCAGCAGGTTAAAAACAATCAAGAAGACTTAAAATGAAAAAGTGGCATTTATTGAGCCTTTATATACTTAAACAAGTCTAAGCTAGGCAAGTTTATTGGAATTAATCCTGAATTTTCTTTTCTTTTTTTTCCCCCCACAAATAAGAACTTCCTCAAAACCTGCTAACATTCCTTATTTTTTGAATTACATTCAGTCCTCTGTTGGCATAATCCCACATAAAATAATCTAGTAACCAGTTAATGAGATTCATTAACCTTTGAACAGGTAAAATCCTTCAGAAGATATTTTTTTTTTATTTAAAATAAAGTACTTTATATTGCATAGTAAAGTTTTATCCTAGTATTTAATCACTGGGCTGAGGCAGAAATTTTTGAAAGCTGTCTATCTGAAGTTTGTGAGTGGCTTTTTTCTAGGGCCAGCTTTTCAAAGCTATCAAACATCCACATTTGTAACTGATTCAACATAAATTCTGAATAATTATGTTGCTAATTACCAGATCTGGAAAGGCCAAAGCAAATTTCACAGAAATATATATAAAACTGTTCCTTTAAACACCATAATAATATTTAAAAATATGTTGTATATATTAATGCATATATAGTGTATATATGTACATATATATTATATATATGTTGTGTATATGACATATATTGTATACATTTAAATTTAAGAAAGTCTATAAGGTTGAAACTATATTTTATTGTGATTCTGTGAAGGTTTAGTGATTCACTCTGTTTTGCTTGTGTTTTGTAGTAAGAGGCTGGTTAGTTTTGAGTTATTTTTTGAAGATTTTTTAATAAACATTCTATTTCAGTTTGTTCCCTAACAGTAGAAAATCACTTGTGGACAGGTGCTATGCCCCATTAAACATTGGTGTAGAGATGTCCAGTGGTTGCAATGTGATTTGTAGTTATAAAGTGGCTGATTTTAAGTTAGCTATGCCAAACTCAGTCTATTTCTTGATGATCTGTTGCAAGTAATTTTCCTTCTGTCCAGAATTGCCTTAATTTGACGTGGTGCACTTTGATATTCAGCACATGTTCTTTCAGACTTAATGTGATACCTTGATAGCAGCAAAATTTCCTGACAAGGGAAACCTACTGGTGTAGTTTAGAGATACTGTAGCCAGTTTCATGGAACTATAGCCATACTTAAGGCCTACATTACCTGGTCTTCTGGGAGGTGTGGGCTGAACAGTGAGGTGGGATGCGAACTGTTTGAATGGCAGATCCCACAGGGCTGTAATCAGTAGCACAGGGTCTAGCTGGAGACCTTTCACTAGGGGTGTTCCCCAAGGTTCAAGGTTTCCTGAATCACTAAATGTTTAGCTTGTTCATCACTGACTTGATGAAGGGGCAGAGGTCTCCTCAGCACGTTCACTGGTGACACAAGTCTGGGAGGAGTGGCCGATACCCCAGAGTGCTGTGCAGCCCTGCAGAGGGACCTTGGCAGGGTGGAGAGAGGGACAGAGAGCAAACAACTGAAATTCAGCAGAGGCAAATGCAAGGTCCTGCACCTGGGGAGGAATCACCCCAGACATCAGATTGGCTGGGGGCTGAGCTGCTGGGAAACAGCTCTGTGGAGAAGAACCAGGGGGTCCTGGTGGACACCAAGCTGTCCCTGAGCCAGCAGTGCTCTTGTGGCCAAGAAGGCCAATGGTGCCCTGGGGTGCATTAGGAAGAGCATTCCAGCAGGTCAGGGGAGGTGATCCTGACTCTCTATTCAGCCCTGATGAGGGCACATCTGGAGTGCTGTCTCCAGTTCTGGGCTCCTCAGGACAAGAGAGACCTGGAGGTCCTGGAGTAAGTCCAGCCTAGGATGACAAAGGTGATTAAGGGACAGGACCATCTCTCTTCCAAGAGTAGGTCAAGAGAGTTGGGCCTGTTCAGCCTCAAGAAGAAATGTCTGAGAGGTGATGACCTATGTCTGTCATTATCTAAAGGGTGGTGCCCAGAGGGTGGATCCTTGGTGTTAAGCAATAGGACGAGGTAATAGGCAGAAACTGATGCACAGGAAATTTCACCTGAACATGAGGTAGAAGAACTTTTCTATTGTGTAAGTGACCAAGCACTGGAACAGATTGTCCTGAGAGGTTGTGAAGTCTCTCTCTGGGGAGATATTCAAGAACTGTCTGTGCCATGTGCTCTAGGATGAACTTCTTGAGCAAGGGGATTGGACTGGATGACCCACTGTGGTCCCTTCCAACCTGACCCATTCTGTGGTTCTGTGATTTAACTTCTGACTACCTTTATGGTTACTAAATACATTCATTAGCTAAAAAATCAGAGATTTGCAGCTGGAAAAAGGATATTTTACAAAGTCTACTGTGAATGTCCAGTCTACAGAGATATTTAATATTACCAGGATATATACTATACACATTTCTAAAAAAACCTTTTTTAAAATTGGAGTCCTTGTAAATATGTTACTGATGTGTCATTGTTAAACAGCTCTGCAGGAGATGATGATAAATGTCATTTCAGAATAAACATCAGTGATTGCTATCCTAATCATTAAGAAAGAGACAAATATTTATCTATAAAAGTTTAATCACTGAAACTTGAACGTAGTATAACATTCTAAGTAAATGCCTGCCATAAATAAGTAATAAATAACATTATAATTTAAAGGACAATATTAAACAGAACCAATTAGCACAGAAATGTCTACCCTCTCATCTTAATATATAGTTCTTCCTTGTATGACATTTAAAGTTTCTGTAATTTGACTCTCAAGTATAGTACGTCATGGCCATTCTCATTAAAACCACTTCTCTTATAGCACTTACAATGTTGGACTCCTACGGATAACATAATGAGGGTAGAATGCATTTTGATTGAGTTACCACTAGGGAGAAATTTAATTTAATTAAACTGGTCTTCATTAAAGTATTACATTGAAGTAAAGTAATTATAAAAGCATGTACAGTATTAGAGAAATCCTGCTGTTTAAACGAGAGAGAGAGGGTTCATTTTGGAATTATCATAATTTTAAAACATCTTTGTTCCAATAATTATCTCAAGACTTCTAAAGCATTCATACCTTTTAAAATTTGGTGATACATATATAACATTTAAAGCTAATGCTATTCCATCTGCTTGTAATTTCTGCCACTCTACCTTTGAAAACAAACTTCTGGAGCACCATTCTGCTTTGTACAAACATCTACTAAAACGTCAACATAAAAATGTGGATGTTCAAAAATAGATAAAAACAGAAGGAAATATAACATTTTTGAAAATTAATTGTTTCAGCTTTAAAAATATACTCCAACACATGTTGTTATAGGACATATTTTTTCTTATGCTCTCATTTACCATAAATACAATACCCTGTGCAGTTGTCACCCATCTAATGCATGCTCAAAGTGCAAAGCCAGCTCATACATGTCCATAAAGAGGATCATGTAGTTTTCAAGTAAAGTTCAAAATTGACATTCCCACTCTTTTATTCTTCTTTTATCTTTGTTTATTTTTTTTCTTAACCCAATTCACTGCTGTTACTTTCTTATTTCTGTGTGAATTTTCCCACTTGATTCATTTTACTTTGTTTTGGCATTGTTGTTGTCAGTTTTCTTGGGCAACAGCATAGGCTGGAATTTGGATACTGCATCTACTCCAAGAGATAACAATGACTTTCCTAACCAGTTGGTTTAGCTCCCTGACATTATGAAGGCAAGCAGAAGATTGTAGGTCACAGTTGTTTTGCCCACCAGCCCAGGAATCTCAGCTCTCATTGGCTTCAGCCTGGAATCCAGGTGCTGTAGGCACCAATTCCATATTCGAATGGAGGCTGGTATTTTTTCTATTTAATTAATCTTTAATTGGAATACTCCATATTAATTTATCACACCCTCCTTCCAATGCATCTTATTATATTTATTCCAACCTGTTGTGTATAGATCTGGAGATTTCTTTTTTCTTCTTTATCTGTTGTAACAGCTTCATCTTTTTGCACGGCTTAAATATAATCCAACAAACTTCACAAAATTCAAGGCAGAATTGGTACTGCTGATCCTTTTGCTAACTGCCTCATGTCAATCCAATCTCTGTCGCATATTTGACCTTCCTGCTTAGTCTAATAGGATGGAGCTGGAGATTTTATTATAGTCTCATCAAGTAGCAATCATTCAGAATAACACATTTTGTCCTTTTGCCGGATTCATTACCTTGAAACCCATTCCTTGTATTTTATATTCTATATAACTCTCAAATTGCCTAAAGGATTTACTGCATTCCCTAAATAAGGTACTTCTAAAATATTTCCTGATTATGGATTTAGAGTCTGATCCTTCATTGTCTTGCAGTCTCTGCAGTAATATTACATGTCCTGTGTGATTTTGTGAAGACAGGCTGGGTATACAATGTTATCAAATCAGAATATGACCCTAAGGTTTGGGTGGTGAGAATTTATATATTTTCCTATATATATTTGCTAAATTATGACAACAGGGAGGCTGTTGCTGAGCTGATACCAGGCCTTATTGCAGTGACTACTACTACATTTTGTGAGTTTCTTGTGTGTGACTTGTGATTACATCTTTGATAATAAAGTAAAGAATTCCAGGAATGTTCCTGGGCACTGGAACTTTATCACAAATACTTCTGAATTGTTATGGTGGCTTCTGGAGAATTTTCCAATGATGGCTTTTGGCTTGCCCCCTTGCACTTGCTCCCGATGCTGTACCACAGGCATAAGGCTCTGACCTCTGGTCCTGCCCCAAGGGCTGGTGCTTGTTGTCACTCCCTCAGGTCTGCCTGGTCACTGGGACCCAGTCTGTCGTACTCCTGCTCTCCTCTGGACAGGGGGGCCTTTGCTGGATGGGTGGCTGTGATGAGCCCGGGAGGAGCTCCTCTGCCTTCTCATTGTCTTCCTGGTCCCCTTTGTGGGTGTGCAGGTGACCTTTCACACATAACCTAATGATATTTTTGAATGGTAGAGAGCTTTTGTTGTGTAAATTGTTTCAGAGACATAAATGGGTGCAGCATATAAAAGGTTGAAGGGACAAACAAATTAATATGATTTTTTGAATATGATGTATGACAAAGTAGTTTGAATTTGACTTAAGTATGTGATCTAATTTAGCAGTTTTCTTTGTTTTATTGTACCAGTGGCTGCTGGTATTGCTAGATCCAAGATGTAATCATCACAAAATGTGAACCTTTCACTGGAATGTAGAAAATTACTTTCTCAACCTACAGCTGTACAGTATTTTTTCACACAGGTTAAAAACTTCATATCACACCTCTGCCAGTGCCAGATTCACAGTGGGGACTTGGTTAGAGTCTGAAAGTCCTATATCTGAACTGTGTACCCTATTGGCTTCTCTGTAATGAGAATTATTTGCTTTCATTTTGTTATTTGAATATCAGAAAAAAAATCATTATTTCATGTACAGAAATACACACACAAGCATTTATTCTCTGTCAAACTAAGACTGCAAATTTCATTTGAACTTTGAAAACCTTTCATTTCCTTATCCTTTATTTTTCTTTCCTATAAGACTTTCTGGCAGTTTCACTTCTGATACATATTTCCAAATATCTCTGTTGATCAACATGGCTAGTACTTACACTAGCAAATCTTAATTATAAAGTTACAGATAGTACATAATGTAGAAGTCAAAATTAAAATCATTGACTGGGAAAAACGAATAGAAACCTCTTATAGATGCTATTTTAAGATGCTGCTGTGATCCCACGTGAGATTATGAATTTTGTGGCTGAAAAAAATGTTAACTCAAGTGATGCGATGGTTTAACACAGACCAAAATAATGTGGGTGGTAATGTACATTACTCTAGAGAAAAGTACCTTTTGCATCTTCTAGACTGAAACACCTGAGGATCCTTGGTTTAGTACATCCTTTGTAATTTAAAGATTTCCAAGATGTTCCTGTTATCATCTGTAGACATTCATGAGAATTCCTATTCTCTTCACATGAAAAATTCCATGTTTTCTCATTTTGCCCTGGTACTTGCACCATGTGTTACCTGCGTTCAAACTAAACTCTCTGGGGAATGTACTGAAACATGAGCTGGAAAGAATATAGTGTTAGTTAGTTGCACTAATAGATAAAGAAATTGCTGCCATCAGAGAACTTCTGGTGCTTTGGATGGCTTCATTTAGCAAACATTTTCAGTTGAGTGTATTGCAGCTCCAGTGGAAGAAGCTCTATGTGAATTGCTGCCACTCGTGATTTGTATTTTGGGTATTTTGTTGAAATCAAATAGGTTTCTGCCTACAGATTGCAGAAGTGCACATTTGCTGAAAGTTTAGATCTCATTTATTTTAAGCTTTTAAAATTATCAAATTCTAGTAAATAAAATACAGCTAGACATATCTCAACTGAACTCTGATGCAAGAGTGAGGAAAAATATTTTAAATAAGTGATGCAAATTATTTTTGCCTGTGAGATACCCAAAAATATAAGATTAAAAATACCCAATATCTATCTGGACTTGTCTAGGACTCAAGAGGTACCTGATACTCTGCAAAAGTTTCAGTAATTGTAGAGTTAATACTACATTTCACATATATTTTAAAGTTGTCATTTACCATGAAAGAAAGCTTATTTATGCTTTCATGTTCAGTTTTCATATAAAGAACCTTAAGACAGTTACCTTCCCTCACAGTAAAATAATAAACAATAGTAAAATGATCCCTTCAATTAGCTCAAATTACATGCCAGAAAAGAAATATGAGAAAGCTTTCAGAGCATTATGCTATCATTAGTACATCTTCATGGTTCTCAGCTTATGCTTGCACCCTGTCTGTTCTCCAGACAAAACTCTTCCTGTTTCCAGAGGAGTAAAGATCTCCCTGTGCTGTATCGTCTCTCATATTGGCAGCTGTGAGAATTGCTTAATCCTTACTTATAAGACTTCTGAACATGTCTTAGAACAAAACAACCAAATTGAAGTACCAAAGCACAAAATAAGAACCAAAGCAATAGGTGCTAACTGAAGTATTTCAATATTGCATGGATCTAGGATAGTAAGCCTATACAAGAGAAGCAATTTGAAGACTGAAATGAAATCTGGTCTAAAGTTTTTTAAACCTCTATTTCACCTAGCTTCGGGGTACTGACCCATTGTCATTGTGTAAAAGACTCTTATTTCTGACAACCTCCTGTTGTGTGGTTGGGTATGGTTTTTGTTTGGTTTGGTTTGATTTTTTTGAGTGACATCACACTTTTCTGTGGTTGCTTCAGTGACTGCATGTTTTCTCTGTCTTGTTGATGCAATCTGCATTACGTGTCTCTCAGCTTGTTGCTTCAATTAACTTCTCAATGGACCCCTGGTAATTTGCATTGTCTCCTGTTTCCCATTTCCCTGCTGCTTTTTATCATTTTGCTTGTGTTTTGGTGATCACTAACCGGCTGCTTAGGCAGTTGTTTGGAGCAGAAGTGATTCCCTGCTGATTTTAGCACTGACTCTGTACAGATCTTTTCTTAAACTTGTGGTTTGTTCTTCATCCAGTTTTGATATTGGGTTTCTGTCTGTGGGACTCTATAAACCAAATCCAAAGTACCCTTCCCAGAAAAGATCAATCTATTTAGAAGAAAATTACTTTTCTTTGAATTTCAAATATTAAACTGCTTATATGAGACAGGAAAAATATCCAATTAAAAGAAATAAGGCTGACAATTTTTTACTTTTTTACTATATTCTTCCCTTGTTTCTTTTTTATATTTTATTGTCAAATAATTGTAAATTATATGAAGTAAACCAGTGAACAGCATTGTATGACTTCGCTGTTTCCTATTCAAGACATTCAAGTATCTGTCCCTGCTTTTAAACCTCACTTAATCCTTTACAACTTCAATACTCTATTTAGTATTTTCAAATTTTTTCAGGGAGACTTATGGTCTCGTGGAAAAGTCACAATAATACTATGCCTAAGTCAGAAACTAGGTGTGAATTGTATAGGTATCTCAAATATTTTACAATAAATTAAATAAAGCAGTAATTTTTTGCTGTATGGGTATATACACAGAAACAAGAGCCCAACTTCATTTTTCTGGTAAATTACTCTAAAAACTAACATACTTTATATTTAATTGATGAAAGAATGTTTCATAATTTTACCACAAATTGCTCTCTTGCTATTATAGTCAGACATTCAGAAAAAAAAAATGGAAACATAATTTAAACACAAAGTTCACAGAAACACATATAATGAAAACCAATGATCTGCTTGTCCTGCACAGGACACCATTCTATGAAACTTTGTATTTGCACAGAGACATTTGGCAGTATACAGTCTGCTTTAACATTCTAAGTCAGAAAAACAAATTAGAGAGTATTTTCTTTCAGTATGGAACCCATATTAAATAAAAGTCTGCACTATCTCTTACCTAAACCTACAGAATCTGCACTGTACGAGTGAAATCTTAAGAACTATGAACCTTAAGATTAAATCTCAAGATACTTTAAAGATGTCATCTGACAATATGTTTGCAATGTGTTAGAAATGCGAATGCTACCATGTTTTTCTTGTTGAGGTTGATAGGGATTTGCCAAGGTGAAGTGTTTTTTTAAATGTATGAGTCTGGATTGTCAGATCAGATTTGAATAAATGGCAGATAATGGTTATAGAGTTCTATCCAGTGGATTAGCTTTGTATCCATGACAATACCCAGTTCCTTTTTCAAGTATTACCATAAGCTTCTTCTCGAGCAGAAAGAAGTCCTTTCCTGTACTTCATTGTAAATATTGAGTGAGCGTGAAATCTGAAGTCAGTCAGGGGTAAAAACAGATAATAATTTGTGCAGTACCCATAGTCTACATGAGTTTGCAATGACAACAGTTTGGATCTGAAAGTCTTCAGGGAACGTAAATGGAAGGGATGAGGAAATACATCTAGTGATTTCAGTTGAGTATGCTCATAAAATATGAACTAGACAGGTTGCAGAGTTCTCCAGTGTAGTTCTGATGCGGTAGTCTGTCTGAAATTTCAACTGGATTTTATTGATTGTTTGTCAGCCAGTATTCACAAAAATGCCTCTGGATTCTATGATTATGACATGAGAGGGTGACAGTTTTTTAACTGAAAAATAATAAAGAAACAACTCTGTCACTGGGGAAGGACACACGTATAGAATGAGGAAAGCTCAGATTGAGAATAAACAGCCAGTTTAGATTCTGTGGATAGAACAACACATGAAGATGAGAAGCAATTTTGTATGTATATCAAAGCGACTCCAACAGTTTTAGCAAACAATAATCTTAATTACTCTTGGCATCTGTTTTCCAATCTGGAAAATAAAAATATCATCTTCTGTAAAATGTCTATGTATTAAAACTGTCTCCCCAAGTTAGTGACATAGAACTTATTCTGTATTTTTTAATTTAGTTTTTAATAATGGCATTTGTAAGTACCTGTCAAAATGAATCTATTGCATACACAATATTTTTGTATGAAATTAGTATATGTTTGATAGATGCAGTTGCCCTGTTTTCAATATTATGAATGGTAACAGATATAATTCAAGTATATTTTATTCAAGAAAGCTCTTCATAGAATTGGACGGGATTTTGTGTTTTTCTATGAAACAAAAGAATTTTAAAACTATCAAAAAGATAAAATTACAGTTTTTGTAAATATCTTGAAAATATTAATCAAATGTGAAATCCAAGATTATGTTAGTTATGTAGCTGTTTCATTATTATGCTCATATTAAGAAAAACTGAGTTGCCACATTAAACAGGACTCACTTATTTCCATGTGCAGTTTTGAAACCTAGTGCTCCAGTAGAAGATCTGAGTCTAAGATATCTTTGCTGTTATTTCTTGGTTAAACGTAGAAAGTGAATAGGGAAATTACTCAGAGGTAGCAGAAAAGTAAATTATCTTGTCCACACGTGTTGCTACAATATGATCAACATTACTAACTCAAGTCTAGATGCAGCCACAGTAGTAAAACCTCCAGGCTAAGCATGTACTTCTCGTCTAATCTAGCAATAGATCAATGCAGCCAGTTTGCATCCAGCCCTAACAGATTGTATATGAGCTTGTGCTCAGCTAAACAGATTTACTGTCAGTTTAGTGCATTTCTGTGCAGATACTCATACATCAATAATGGTCCCTGTCTAAAACAAGTAAATGTCAATGTGTTTAAGGTATATTTTCTATCATCTACTACTATCAGCTATTCCTGTTGTTACTTGTTATACTTCATTTTGATTTAAGCTTCTTTGAGAGTAGACTCTACACTGTAGGATGTGTATCCACAACACTGAGGAGTCTCAGAATTCAGACCCACAAAATTACTCAGAGCCCAATTTGATGAAATTTTATTTTCCTGCCCACATCTTTTTTTACACCAGTGAAAAATGCTCCTTTTCTTCCTGTAACTGAAATTAATTCTCCATCATATATTTTCCATTTGGATTTGTTGTCCTTGTTCCTGTCTGAGCTTCTCCCAACATACAAATTTTTATTGCAAGTTAACAGAGAATATATAGTGGTGAACACTTCAAAGAAACAGAAGCCACAGTCACCAGGGATTCAAAGAGTCCTACAGTTATGACTACATGTTTAGTTAGAGTAGGGTTTGAGATCTCATTGTTTGTTTGTTCTTCTCGAATCTGTGAAAATGGATATCAGAAGAGTAGCTTTAGTATGAATGTCAGCCTGTCCTGAGTGAATTAACACATCTACAATGATAATTGTTCAGATTTTACTTTCACAATAAATAATGACAAATTTGGAGTGAATACTCTAAAAGAAAATGAACTTAATATATGTTTACACAATTGCTAAAGGTGAGATTAGAATACTTAGTACATTAGCTAATTCAGTCAGGCTGAACATAAAATAGGTAAGCATGTGGAAAGGGAGAATTACAGGTTTTACTATAGAGGTTAAATATGTCAAAAGATGTGTCATAGGACTTATAAATTGCATTAATGCTATTGGTGCACTTTACATTGTAACTTTATTGTAAGAAGCATGCTTACATTCCTGTATGTTTTTCTTTAAAATTAGCCATGTATGTATATACTTCATAATAACAATATTTCCATTGAAATGTGCTGGTTGCATAGAACAAATTTTGAATTTTTATTTCATTCAAGTCACTCTGTCCAAAGATGTTTCTCATTTGTATAGATTGTGGAGAGACAGAAATAATCTTATTACCCTAAACTTTGAATAATGTATAGAATATAACATACTCAGTTTTGATGGTAGAAGTTGATGTGGCAGATCTAACAGAAGATTCCAGCTTTCATTACAGACAATCTTACAATATAGACAAATCCTCCACTACTAGTTGCCTTATTATTATATAGTTAACACCATATTAATTCTTTCTCAGTTTCATGAAAAAATTGTAATCCTACTTACTAGTTAAATATATCCTTTAAAATGCTGGTCAGGTTATTTGTCAGATAAAAAAATCCCAAGTCATCTTTGTTCAAATAACCCAGCAGTAATAAGGTTTATTATCATTTATCACAAATAAATATTATATTTATCATTAGATAACCTTAAAATCATTGCAAATTGTATAAATACCTCACAGCAAGCCACTGATGTTATTACAAATCCATTTGGCTTGTAGGTCTTTCCTGTGGTTCCAAATACAAATCCGGTGTATATTTTATTAGGGTATTTGGAGAAGAATTAATGAATGAGAATGAAACCTTACTGTAATGCCTACTATGTGCAGTTGTAGGTTATGAACTTTTATGAATAAAAAGTATGTGAGAAGGAAATTGAATCAGTGTGGGTTTGTGAGGGAGTAAAGTAGATATGAGGGAAAAAAAGGTAGAGTTGGGTTGGGAAAAGAGGCGCGCCCTAAGAAGTTCAGACACCTCGCCTCACAACACAGCTCTCAGCATAATCAGCTTGATCTCCCTTAAGCCTCCCTCATTGTTCTGGAGTCCTTCCTCCACTTCCCTAATTCCCTTTCTTCCCTTTCTACATCTCTTAACCACTTCATTTGTCCTCAGCACGCTTTGGAGGCTGCTGTCAGTCCAGATTTGCCAAGATCTGCTCACATCACTTCTACAAGGTGTATTCCTCTTCCTCCTTTTGCTTCCATTAGATAGCCTTGCTTATCCTTTTACAGTGATTTCTGAGTGCAAGGGGTATGACCACAGAGATCATCTTTGAGGCATTTCTGGATCTGGCTGTCTTCTAAGTCTCAAACAAAAAGAAAGCTTCTTAAAGCACTGATCTAATTTTCCCTCGTGATTCGCAGAGTAATACTTCTATGCTGTTGTTCTGTTGTTTCTCTTAAGCTGTCAGCTTGTATCCATCGGGTCATGTGGTCAATTATGTGATTAGGCTGAAAATTAAGTTTAAACAACAACAAAGAAATCTTCTTGGGTGAATCACGTTTCAGACACAGGCGTGCAAGTGTCTACCATGGGAGCAGCTAGAAATTCACAAGGAAAGAAGAAGGGCTGTTTTATACTCAGATAGCGTATTCATGATTTTAAGAAAATTAATTTGATTCGTTTAGGCCCAACAGTTTATTTTAGCCTTGATACTTCCCTTTGAGAAACTGTGCTTAATAAAATGAAGAATCTGCAATTCCCACAGGGCTTCAAGCACAAGGATTTGGTAAATAAATTAAGCCTTCCTGTCATCTCTAAAAGAGCGCACACAAGAGTGTAACATATTTAACATACAAGAGTGTTTTTTCTGGTTTTACTGAATTGTCTTTGATCAAGGAAGCTTGTCAAGAGAATGGTTGTACTATTACAAGTGACATTTTTCCTAACTTAAATTTAAAAGATGCTGAAAATAACCTATTTTTGCTGCCTGTAAAAAAATGCAACCAGGTTCAGAAAAAAAAAAATCTCTGTTGAGAGTATCTTATCTAGAGTCCATGAAAATGCTTAAACCAATTTTAAAGAAATAAAAATTGCAGAATAATTTGTGTTGCAGTGTAATCCGTGGAAAATCAGCAGAAACTCTTGTGAGACTAATGTGTTAATGTCATAACTTGGGAAATAAAACTTCGTGTCAACATGAAAGACCAAAAATAATGATCTAAGTAATACCTAATTGGTGTCGTAGCGCTACTAGCAATTGAAAATGATGAAGGAAAACAGGCTTCTGGCTAACTTGGCTACAGTTTTGCATTAAATATATTTCATATTTTGCAAAAAGAATACTATACAGCTTAATGTGATCACAGGACTCAAATTAATCTAAGCAATTATATTCTCTGTGTGTGTATTGGATTTGCATGACAAGGTTTTGGTAGTGGGCAGGGAGCCTTCAGGGGTGGCCTGTGTGAGAAGCTGCCAGAAGCTTCCCCAGCGCTGGATGGAGCCAATGCCAGATGGCTCCAAGAGGGCCCCACCTTGGCCAGAAACAGTGGCAACCCTCGAGGATAGAAGAGTTAGGAAAGGGAAAAAGTTATTGCCCAGGAGGAAGTTGCAGCCAGTGGAAAGGGGGAGAATATGTGGGAGCAACTGATGTACTCCTGGCATTAAGGGAAGTGCAGCAAGAGTGGGAGGAGGTACTCCAAGTGCCAGGGCAGAGATTCCCCTATGGCCCATGGTGAAGACCATGGTGAGGCAGCTGTGCCCCTGCAGCCCAGAGAGGCCAGTGGTGCAGTAGACATCCACCTGCTACACCCTGAGGACCCCACAGCAAAGCAGGCTGTGATCCTGTGAGAAGGCTCTGCTGTAGCAGGCTCCTGGCAGGACCTTGGGAGCCGTGGAGAAGGTTTGCTGGCAGGACTTGTGACCATGCAGGGGGCCTACACTGGAGCAGTTCGTGAAGAACTGTCCCATGGGAAGGATTCAGGTCTGAGAACTTGATGGAGAACTGTATCCCATGACAGGGATATACCACTGCTGCAGGGGGAGAGTGTGAGGAGTCCTCCCCCTGAGAAGGAAGGAGCAGCAGAGCTAGCTTATGCTGAACTGACCACAGCCCCCATTCCTTGTGTCCCTTTGCCACTGGCAGGGAGGTGTTGGAAAAAATTGAGAGTTAAAGAATCCGAGAAGAAGGGAGGGGTGGAGGGAAGGTGTTTTTTTAAGATTCAGTTTTATTTCTTATGATCCTTCTCTGATTTGACTGGTAATAAATTAATTTCCCCAACTCAAGTCTGTTATGCCCATTTTGGTAATTGTTGACTAATCTCTCCCTGTCCTTATCTCAATCTATGAGCGTTTCATTCTGTTGTCTCTTACCTGTCCAGCTGAGGAGTGATAGAGAAGCTTTGGTGGGCACCAGGTGTCCAGTCAGGGACAACCTACTAGAATGTAATTATACTGTTTAAACAGATGATGAGAGCTATACTGAAAATGAAAGTGAGAGACAAATATACATGTTTTGCTAAAGAAACACATTTTGTGTTGCTGCAATTCATATTAAGATCATTAATCTACCTGCTTTTTAAAGTAGTTGAAATATCTTAAAGTTACTGGAATTAAAATGATGTCATTTATAGATTAAATGTACCTTTGTACTTTGATTCTGTCAGCAGCAGTGGAGATTTGAATTGAAAATTGCTTTTTCCAGTTTGAAATTTTGCCCATGAATTCACTTTCTGCTTTTATTTCTGATCTTACACTTAACCTTTGAAGCTATTCAATCCATTCCTGATATCTCTGCTCTTATTTTCTGAATCCAGAAGTTTTTTCTGAAATTACATTTAAGTCTTTGAAGAATAATAGTTTTATACCTTCAGTTGCTGTTCATCTTACACATTTTTTCTTCCAATTTCTTTCTGAGAAAACCACATCCAGTATTAGTTCGATGTTACCAACAGTAAAAATGTATTTGCTTTTGTATTTTTTTATATAATCAGTGGGACATTGGTATAATTTTCTTGTAGTTTAGAAGAGAGATGCAGAAATCTCTGCTACTTGCCTGAATAGTAGAGTGAGGGGCAGACTCCCTTCTTTGCACAGGAACCATGGCAACTGCATTATCCCACCAATATTCCTTCTGTAATGGGTAACTAAAGATTTTATGAAAGTGGAAAGGGCTGATGTAAAACTCAAGAGACATCAACTGAAGTTTTCAAGAAAGATTTCAAATCATCACTGAAATAATGTGATGCATTTTAGACCATGAAACAATTATTTGTTACTAAAAAATTTGGAAATGTATATACACTGGTAGGATATAAGAAACTGATAATTGTATTTAGATGATCTATATCAAGAATGTTGTCTCAATTGTGTGTAAGCGACTTTAGTATCTCTGATAATGAAATTCCAAATACATTAAACACATCAGGATGATTCCTATCATAGTCATATCCATTGCACTCACATTATCAGACACTTTAACGATACATTAGTTTTTAGTTTAAATATGAATCATCAATTTTCATAGAATCATAGAAAATCCTTAGTTGGAAGGATCATCCACAAGGATGATTGTAGTTCAATTCCTGGCCTTGCACAGGACAGGCACAAGAGTCACACCATGTGCCTGAAAACATTCTGTCCAGACACTTCTTGGACTCTGGCAGCCTTTGTGCTGTGACCGCCCCAATGGGGAGTCTGTTCCAGTGTTCAGCCTCTGAGTAAAGAACCTTTTCTTAACATCCAAATTAAACCACCCCTGACAAAGCTTCAGGTCATTCCCTTGCGTCCTGTCACTGGGCACCACAGAAAAGAGATCAGTGCCTGCCCCTCTATTTAGTCTCATGGGAAAGTTGTAGATTCTCTTGGGGTTTCCCCTCAATCTCCTCCAAACTGAACAAGCCAAGTGACCTCAGTTGCTCTTGACATGGCTTCCCTCTAGACCCTTCACCATCTTCATAGTCCTCCTTTGGATGGACTCTAATGGCTGAATATCCTTTTTATATTGTAGCACTCAAAAGTGCCCACAGTATTTGAGCAGAGTGGGCCAATCTCCTTTGCCTGGCTGGTGATGCTGTGCCTGATGCCCCCAGGACATGGCTGTCCTTCCTGGCTGCCAGGGCACTGCTGACTCAGGTTCAGCTTGCTGTCCACCAGAACCCCAAGGTCCCTTTCCACAGCACTTCTCTCCCACATCTCACTCCCTGGTTTGTGTGTACATCCATTCCCCAGTTAATGTGTACATTCTTACCCAGAGGCTCCCAACTGTGCCTTTGCCAACTGTAACCTCCATAAATTCCAGCCCTTCCATTACATACAACACCACCCACTGTCTCACCTCCTCTGCCTATCCCTCCTGAGGGGCCTGTAACCATCCAGTATGGCACTCGTGTCACAGGATTCATCCCACCAGGTTTCACTTATGCCAGTGAGTGGGCTCTGGGGCTGCACCAAAGCTTCAAGCTTCTCTTCTTTGTTCCTCATGCTGCTTGCATTAGTATAGAAACATTTCAGTTGATATTCTCTCTAGCCAACACCTCTTGGAACAGATTGAAGGATCTTGGTAGAGCTTGGTTCTTCAAGTTTTATTGTGGTCTCCCGTTGCTTATCCCTGGCAAGCCTGGTTTTGTCCCTTTGCACCTTTCAATGTTGTTTAAAGGTCTCTCAATGAGCCCTGCTAATTCCTGAGCTAAAATCGTTTTTCCACTTTAAGACAGGTGGACTCTGTTTGTTGCCAGCATGCTTGGTGGACTATAAACTGACTCATTACCGAAACCATACAATTCTGCTGGCAATACCAGTGTTGAAGCCAGATGTTCATCTGCATGACCTTCCTGTTTCTTGCCCCATCATTCCCTGCAACTGGCAGGACAGAAGAGAACACAACTTTTCCTTCACATCCCTTGACTAGTTGTTCCAAGGTCCTGAGGTCCCTCTTGGGTATTTGGAGCCTTCTTGTTGGGACCTTTTTTCTGCCTCCCTGGAAAACCAGTAGAAGGTAATAATCAGTGGGCTGTACCAGGCTGAGAAGTTTCTTTGTGATGTCCCTTACCTGGGACATATCAGTGAGCATAGCAGATCTCTCAGAAGGGAATCTCCAATAATTACTACACAATCTTTTTTGACTGAGATTGTGATGACTGTTTCCACCAGTCAGTATCCTCCTCAGAATCTCCAGTACTTCTTAGTTGTTAGCACATGAAGTTTTCAAGTTTATGTAGCATCCATTCCTTGGGTGAGAAAATATGGAGATACAGGTGCTTTCATTTATTGCAATTGAAATGACATATGTGCACTGCAGGCTTGGTTTTTTCACTTTGATTTTGTGGTTTATATTTTCTTAAGCATGCTATTTTCTTTACAGTAATTATTCTTCCCTATGTGGTAAATATTTAACAAAGTACAAAATTAACATTTCAAGTTGTGTGAACAACAAAAATGGATCGTGTCCAAGTCTTTCGTTATTAAATCTTTTTGAAAGTCCTTGCTGAGAAGCACAATTTTGCGTCACTTCCAGGCCATTGACTCAACATACAGTTGACAATTATCAAGACCAAAATAAATGCAATTGCATATTCAGTAATAATTTTATATTCACCAAAGGTACATGTTCTAACAAAACCAATACAGAAAAGTAAATGTTCTTATGGAGTCAGATACTTTCTCTTTGCTAAGTCTATTGAATTCTGGTTTTCTAAATACTGTGTACAAATTGATGCAGTACACATGTTAGTCAAAAACTACTAACTGGCTGCTTGTTTTTCTCTGCAGTCAATTCAGATATAATAGTAAGTTAAGGAAGTCCAAAGTGCAGAAAGGAAGTCCGAAAATGCAGAAAATCACTTCATTAGCTCTGGGCAAACATACAGTTTTGTTAGTTTTCACTAGTACTCTCAGTGAGATTGTTTTTACAGAAAACCAAAATTAAATCCTTCTATTTTAAGGATGTTGCAAACATTGACTGTTGGTGCAAATACACCACAAGAGTGGAAAAGAATGCACACAAACATGTGGCATGCAGTTTTAGAGATTTTTTTCCCTGTTTTTAAATAATTATTTTGTTAGAATTTGTAACTCTTTCCGCAGATAGAGATCAGGCATAGAGTTCCAGCGAAAAATAAAAGGGGTTTTATGATCTTCTACACCTTATACTTTTAGAGAAAAACTCATAAAATTTATAGCTCTAATATAAAACTAAAATCTATAGAGAATATTTACATGATTATTTCCATCCATTCATCCATCTATTGTCTATTATTTTTATCCTTTCATTCTTTAACTCAAGTAGAACTATACATCTTCCTGTTAGTTAGCACTTCACTGGTCAAAATACTGCCTTTTGTTCATACAGTTTGTAATACTGCTTCTGGAAATAGGAGGTTTCTTGCTATTAGTAATGGCTTGGATTTACACAGCTGTGTAAAATTTCATATTCCTCCTGATAATGTGTAGACATTTTTTTTTTTTTTTTTAAATTGTTTCATGGGTATTTCATGTTTCATTCAGATTGCGTTCTGGAGAAACACAACTTACATAAAGTTAACCTACTGCATTGTTTTGATCAACTTTTTCATTCTTCAGTGCAAAAAACACATTTTCAAGAAAATTACAGGGTACAAATTACAAGTGAACACTGAATTCCTAATTCAGCAATTCTTCAGAAGTTCAATGCTGTAGTTGTGTCCATAACTCTTTTTATGGATCTGATCTTCCTTGTGCTGAGAAATTTCACAGTAATTCCTGCAGTTAAGACCTTTGCATTTCATACCCTTGCTGAAATACTTTTTGTTTTATTTTCTTGATTGACACTTGTACTTACTGCTCTTTAACACTATTTTCCTGGTGAGTACATATGTATTCACAGAGTAAGGAAGCTAAATTAATTCCTGATATGAAATTTTACTAAAGCAATGGTTGTTGCCCTGTCAAAACCCCATGTTTATCTATGAATTTTCTGAACTTCAATAACACGAATAAACCTGATGATTGCATTTTTACTTGTTGTGAGTTCTAAAGATTGAATGAGAGAAATCAATTTAGCAGGACATTTCAAATGGTTAATCTATATTTATTCTTTCTGAACACTCTGTAGAGTTTTTCTAACATAGTTCTGAGTTTTCTGTGGAGAGTTTGAAATACGTATGCACAAACATGTTTGGTATCTCATGTTATCCTAACACCTGTTTAGAGATTCAAATAGCTAGATTTCCATTTGTACTCAGTTTTGTGGCTAGAAACAAGGGAAGCTATCTTAGTACATTTATCATATTGCCTTCAAACCCAGACTTTCCTTTTGAGTAATTCCCACAGAACAACTTTTGCTTTATTTTTAGCAAAGGTTCAATGTGCGTCAGCAGGGAAGTGATGGCAGAAGTTTCATTTTCTGCAGGTATAGCCTTCACTTGGTAGCGTGCTGAAAGGTGAAGGAATTTGCTTCTTCATCTTCATAAATGTCCATCTGTTCCTTCAAAACTACCATAAGCAAAAGCAAATTATTACAGACATGTGTGAATGGCCAATGAGTTTGATTGAAGTGGTAAATAGAGCTATGCCTGCCCAAAACATCATCCTCCTAATTTATTTAAAAATCAGATTAATAGACACAGAAAGCCTTTAAAAAGTGCATTAGACTGACGCTGTATGCAAACATATGCTGTTGCTTAGATCACCTTGATGAAATGGTAAATCAGATTTTTCTTGTGATGCACCTGATGTCTGAATGTTTTAGGACAGCTGAAGATGTCATTTAGGGGCACAGCCAAATATGAATTGCAGATATCCATGATGCTTTTGCCCAAAGACGGAATCAAGTAATGGGAAACGGGTTGGACTTTTTTTTCTTGGCTAGCCTGGGAGGCAGCTATCATGCTATGAAACTAAGAAATAGCGAAGGCATCACTTGGAAGAGAAGTTTCTTTTGAATGTGAGAGTGTTCCTAGGAATGATAATTGCAATTCTGGCCTTAAATCAGTAAAGCGCTTAGAGCAACTAAACTCAAAACTTACTTTTATAGTGAAGTATTTGTTGAGATGGGGCTTCAGCAGGTGGCACTATTCATTCAGGATAGTTTAGTGGTAAATGACATGTTTTGAACCTTGTTTTCATTCAGTGAAAATATGTAAAGTTCAATGCAGATTCTCAGCTGGTGAGGCTGGCAGAGCACCATTAATGAGGGCTAAGACACAAACTGTCAGAGGGTGTGCTTGGTATTTGATTTTAGAAACTGGCTGGATTCCATATTAAAATCAAAGTGCTGAATCTGGAAATCTCATTCTGAAACCTTCCCTGTTCATTTTAAGAAAAAAAAAAACAAGCCAATTTAAAAAGACAGAGAAACTCCACTTAATAAAATATATAATTTTTAAGAATGCATCAATAGAAGAAGTATTTTAATCACTATGGAATATTTGGTTTAAAGCATCATGAACCCTAAATAGTTAGGTTTGTGTCCTGGAATTAATGTTATAGCTACTACATTTGTTTCCAAAGCCCATGTGTTTGCAGTAGTTATGCANGCATATACTTAGTAACTCATCTGAAGAAGCAGCTTACAATATATTTCTTCATTTGAGCTAACACAACAGGGATCAAAAGAGAGGCATTTACTACATTGAACTAATATTGAAATTTTGCACCAATGCTTTCTAAGTCAGTAATTGCAATCTCTTTGTAAAGTGTTAGGCACTTTATTGATTCAGGGCCCATCACTTGTGTCTAGTCTGGCATCTGAGCCTGCTGCTGATAACACTGACATCTGCAGCAGGTAAAAAGCATTAGAGAATATATGGTTTCCTTCTGGTTTCTTGCTTCTTGATTTCTTGATAAGTATTTTTGTTATGTGTATTTCTGTACTGTCTTGGGACACAGGACTGTTTCAGTTGCAAGGCAGTTTTTTTAAAAATGTTCTCATTTATTAAAGATTGCTAGACTGACATGATGCTAAATAGAAAAAAAAATTGTTTAAGGTACACTGTGGAGAATAAACATGGAATTGTATTTATTGCTTGAAATGCAGCATTATAACATAAAAAGAAAATAGCAGTCACATTCTAAGGATTTTATGCATATTCAGTCCAGCTTTTCAATTCATTATTTGAGGTGAAATATGCACAGTTATTACTGTCTAAAAAAGCTTTTCATCTTTTTATTACTTCATTAGCACAATTAGGTTAATGTCATCATTCTCACATGAATTTGTGCTTTAATTGTGTACAGCTTATAGCATTATGATAGGGTGGTCACTACTTCCTTGGCAACAGACTGCCTACTTATAGACAGGTAAAAGATTTCTTCATATGCCATATTTTGTATAGCAGCAATGAAATAATTTTAAAAAGTTATCTTTTTTGAATTTATGCCATTGAATACAAGAGAAAATATGTTTGTGAATCTAGAAACTAAAATATTGTAGAAGGGAATTTTAAAGAAACTGAAGGAAAAAAAATTTGAAGCATTACTACAGATTCTTTAAGAAGGATGCATTGGCAGTCTTGTTTTTCAGTCTGTTGTCAGATATCTTCTGGTCAGGTTTCACTAGGTTTTCTATGATACTTGATAAGAAGCCGTTGAATGTTTTTGAAAAAATTCTCAGAAGAGGTTGTCATGTAATCTGACCTGCAATGATCTGTGCAAATTCTTTTGTGTTGCTCTTTTCATTTTCCTGAATTTCTCTTACTATAGTAAGAGATCAATAGTGAAATAAATTTGAATATATTTAAGAAAATAGGATGGTATCATAGCTAAGTTCAAAACATGACAAAGTTCTGCCTCTAATATTAAAATCTAAATGATAGATGATTATAAATGTGTGTCTGTTGAAGTGTCTGCTGAAGTATGTCTTAAAAGTTAAGTTTTGGATATTTTTCAGCACGGTTTGACTTTCAGACCAAAGTTGCCTTGTCATGAGTGAGTAAAAAGGTTCATTCATAAAATTATTTTAATTTATATATTTATATTCACTTAGTTCACAGCCTTATGTGAACAGAGATACTTCATACTGAAATGTACACAGAAAAAATCATTCTATTTACAGAGTCAAGGAATCATTAATAGTTGAGTACAGTAAATGGCACTTAGTCTTCCATACTTCCAGAAAGATGATAATTATCCACAAGTGTGGAACTCGTTCTAAATATCTAAGAAAGAAATAAGGTTTGAGGAGACTACATGAATCTAACTTCCTCACAATTGAAGAAAAAAAAAAAAAAAGAAAGAGTTGGCTACTTAGCTAATCTCTTCAAAGAAGTGCAACCAGAAACAGGAACCAAACTAGAAAATGGATTCTTTGAGAGTGGGAGTCAGGAATTCTGAAGGTTGCTAAATACTAAGCAAGAGATACTCAATGCAAATGTCGTAAAAGTGTGATCTATCATCACTGTATGTAATAATTTGCTGTTAAACAAACCACCTGAATTTGCATTTTCCTTTCTTTTGGTTAATGTTAAAAATATCAAGATAAATGGCCATTCTTTCCCCAAGATCAAAGATTAGGAGTGAAATTGTCTGGAAAGTCCTGTGGGAGCACATATGAAACCAAGATCCTGCAGAAAGGCTTACGCTTCTTGCAATACTGAAGCTTTCCCTAATACATGGATGATTTTTGCACCTTGCTGCCATTTTGGGGTTTGTTGGGTTTTTTCCTTATGGCAGCCTAACTGCTGTGGGAGTTACCATCACCCTGGGCTTTCTGCTTACATAGAAAAATTCTGCTTCCATGGCAGCAGCGTTCCTTAATAGGGAAAGGTTTGCAGGAAAATTCCCCCTAGTCTGAAATAGAATGTGCCCTTCTGCTGCACTGCAAGTCTCATCTTCCCAAGCTCTGTGTCCTAAAAATGATCCAGACTTTTCTCATTATATATTTTTTTAGAATGAAAAGCACTGGTATTTGTGCTACTGCTGCTGCATGTGTCAATCATGCATAATTCTACTATAATTAATTAGAGATATTATAATAGATCTTACAGTTATCTCTAGTTAGCCACCCTGACACCAAAATCTGATTGTTTATTATAGTTCTTACTGCCCTGAGAATATAACATGTAACTCTTGAGTATCTCATTGGATTACAAATAGAGTCATGAAAGTGAAGAAAAAGAAATAGTTAAAATTACTGATGTAGAATTTAACTGCCTTCTTTCCTTTTTTTTTGGTAAGAAACAAGTAAACTCCAAGTTTATGTGAAAGGACAACAGAAAAAACAGATTACAGTTTGATGTTGGATGATAAGAAATCTGAAGCTTTTCCTTGGTCAATAGCATGACAAGAACAAGTAATAGTTCCATGTGGCACAGCATGACAAGAACAAGTCGTAGTTGCCTTGTCTCTCAATTTAATTCAGGCTAACATTACAGCTAGAAAGTCTGCCTTCCTCTTAGAAGTGCTTTTAAGCCAAATAAAAAACCGTATAAGATATTTTGATATATTTATATAAAGTATATCAAGGTATCTTTTTTTTTTTTTTGAGAAATGATAAATTAAACCACTTTAATATGAATTCTATTTTAAGTAAGACTACATAATTAATTTTGGCTGAGGAAGAACATAATACTCTAGATGCAAAACTTTTAGGTATCCATTTACTGCAATAAGAATTTCTATTATCCTGTCACTCACAGAATTTAAATCAGGATCATGACCTTAGAACTCATTATCTGCTATAAATAAACATGTTATTATCACTTACTTTTCTTTTGAGGATGAGATTATTTTCACCTGCTTCAGGACATAGACCTAAAGTCAGTAACCACATTCCTTTCCTCCTAATATATCTGACTTTTATAAAATCATCTACTATCCAATCTCAGTGACTGTTGCTAGACACTATAATAGCATTGAAACTTTTGTGAAAATTAACAGCTTTTTTCTCTCAATAAAAAAGATGCCTTTGTTTTGGATTTTTATTCTTCTGACTTCTACCTATATTTTATAAAGGTAGACATGTTACCTAAAATGCCCTACTACTGCAGTTAACTTTAGGTGATATGAATCACAACACTATTTTCTTCACTCATATATAATAGATGAGTGTATGTACTAACTATTTTCATGCAAATATTTAGAAAAACTTAATAGGCACTAGTGTACCCTAAGTTTTAGAAAAGAGTTCTCACTCTGCAGTTTTCTCTAAGTCTTCAAATCAGTAATATTTCAACCACGCTTTCCCTATTAGCTGCCCTCATCCTAGTTGCTGGAAAAAAGCAAAATATTTTCCTCTGAACTATGTGTCCTTTCCATTATTTGATATTCCTCTTCTAAATCAAGTTCTTTGGAAAGACTTTTGGAGCAAATAGGTTTTCTATCCTCTGTAAGAAATCCACTAAACCTCCTATACTGGTAAGATTTTATGAGATTTCTCTTGACTCGTGATGGTTCTTCAGTTTTGAAGTGTGACATTTGCGATTGATCTTCTAGTCACTAACATTTCACCTGTGTGTGGAATGGAGTTGAAGTAAGGGTAATTGAGGAATAAAAGTGGGAGCAAACAGGCAGGAGAGTATTTTGTTTCAGCCATCCTCCAGTGTTCTGTTGCCCCTCTAACCTTCTCCACACCGGTCCTCTCTTCCCTCTCAGTCTATCCAATTTCTCCAGTCCTCCTTTTAAAATACCTTCCTTCTTATAATACTAATCTTAGCAACATTTTTCATGTGAAAAGTTACATATTAAGGATTTTCTACAGGATGTTAATCATGTATCTTCAGTGGGCTGGTGTTTTGCAAACCAGCTTGCCCTATGGACTTAGTAGCAAGTATTTGGAAGTAGTAATAACCCACAGTCCACAGAGGAAGTGAGACTCGTTGAGTCAGTTTCATACATGTTTTTTGATAAATGCTCTGAAAAAGTACTCCATGTCTCATCCTGCAAAGTCAGCCCTCTGTCCAGAAAATGCAAAAATCGTGGCTACTAAAGACACCCTAAAAATATAAATATGTGGGGTTATGAGGTTTTTGTGCCGTAAAATACAAAGCTTTCTGTGCAGTAATTCATGTTATATCAAAGCATTCCAGGATTATTATAATTTTTAAATATATAGTATTTAAAGAAGCATCATAGTTTAAACTGGAAAAAAAAATTGCTTTCCTGCAAAAATCACTTCTGGGATAAATTTATATTGTAAAACATCTTTTGTTTAAAAAAAAAGAAGTGCTAATTTTAGTAGCTAATATTCCCAGGAGCTCATCAATTAAATTTTATTCATGACTGCCCCACATATTGATCAAATTTAGTTTAGCTGAGACATTAAACTGATGTCATATCCCTGTATTTTACTGCTTGCTGATATTTCTGTATTAGCAAGTGCAAAGATAATGCTTAAGTCTTGGTAAGTTAGTACTGTGTACTTGCTTTAGACAAGTGTCTCCACCACAAGAACTAAACACAAAAAATGTGAACAACTGTTGCATTTACTAAATGCATAGTACTTATCTGAAAAGAGAGTTTTATTGTTTCTTATAATGTAATTATGCAAATTAATCAAAATGAATGGATAACATTTTTAAAATATGTCAGATATACTGGGAAAGTACCAGTATCTACCCCTTTTGAAAGTATCAATTGCTGTTTCTGTTGCAGAATTTATGAAACACTTTCTAAAGCTTCTATTTTGCAGAGAGGAGAAACTTACATTATAATTAACAGCTTTGGGGGAAAAAATTACTATCTGCTTTCATTTCTCACAGCCCAGGAGATAAAGGTGGCAAACCATTTTTTTAATACTTTTTGTGAAACTGAGGTTGCTCTGCCACAAGGCATTTCTTTATCATAACATGAAATTAAAACAAAAGAGTACCATAAGGACTTAACTATCTGGAAACTTTAATTCATTTTGGAATTGTATTGAGTTCTAAAACAGTGCAGGTGATCCATTCTTTCCCCAGTCATTGCAGTGTTAGGGTGAGTTATTACCTGGCCTACCATCCTGCCCCAGCTTATTAATAGGGCTCCAAAGCACTACATCTTTGTGGAAGATATATAAAACAAAACAAACAAAAAAAAATATGACAGAACTTGTAAACATCCACCTCTCATGTAAAGCTTAACTGGGTATTAACAAAGGGATTCTTCTTCACTGTCAATGGGCAGAAAACTGACAAAGTATTCCCAGCTTTCTTCAGAGCCTTCCCTTTCCTCCATTTGTAACTCTAGGTTATTAAAGAACTGGTTTCTGTGGGAAAAGTACTAGCAATGAACACCTGCCAGAAGGACAATCCCAAATTACCTTGTTAGACACTAATCTCAACCTAAAATTAATTTAGATCTTGGACGCTTAATAAATCTCTCTTTCAAACCATCTGTTTGTTGCTCCCAAACAACTAGGGGTATGCCTGCACTGCAAAAATAGAGGTCCCAAACCATTTAACCCAGAAGAGCTTTAGTGAAGAGCTTTAGGCAGAGTTGTATAGTTGTTTTTCTCAAAAGCTGGTATAGGAATTTACTGAAAACTGGCTCACTCATATCAGCCCTGAAAGCAGTTGAAATATATATTCAAATAATTATTGGTTTACGTTGCTCCTTCACTGCCCCACATCAGTGAGGACTAGTTAGTTTTTAAACACCACCACAGTTTTTGATTGCTAGGGAAACTTTACCATCCAACACCAATTTTAACTGTTTTAACTGGTGAGCCAGTTGTAATCCCCAGTATTTTTTCCAAACCTCTTGCTTTCACTCATTTCAAAATCACAATGAAATAATTTATGTTGTCACTCTGAGACTAATATTTCAGGAATACACATTCCTTAACCCAGCTTTTGACAAGAATAGTCCACTGAGTATTTCCTATGTATGTATACATGTATATACTCATATACAAATATTTACATACATATGCATATCTTTTAAATGTTCAAAACTGATTGTTAAAATTGTATATGCATTATGTGCACTTCTTTATTCTTTGCCTTGTTGAGAGTTCCTTTATCTAAGTGATCTGACCTCTTTCTTTAACTATGGAGAGCAGAAATTGCAGCTATGCCGTACCCTGTAATAAATCTCATTTGTGTTCTCCTCTGTAGAAGAGGACAATGCATAACTTGGAACTGAGCATCCTCAGGGACTCCTGACATTTCTCTCAGGAGACATATTGCTGTATGACCTACCAGTGTTTGGAGCACAGGCTCAGCATTCTTTCTGGAACCAGATGTACAGTAATTTCTTTGCCATTAATAAAGCATAGTTCATAATTTTGCATTCCTGATCAGTCACTGATTCTGTATGAGAAATATAAGCAAATATGTTTCATTCTGCATAGTTTGTGCACCAAGTGGCTGCTACACCTTGTGAGTGCTATTAGTCTTTTTAGAATATCTGATGTTCATGTTTTTATCTGTGGTTCAAACTACATGTGGTTACTTGAAAGTATGCCCTTTTTCTGAATTCCTTCTAACTCTAAAAGTTATCTATATCTTGAGTATTTTTTTTATACTGGAATATTTGTATAAATTCAAAAAGAGTGTGAATACTGAACAACTGCACTGATACTTATATTGGTACACTTTCACAGATTGATTTATGCTGGTTTACACAGCTGAGGCTTGGTTCTATTATATTTGCAGTCAGGTAATGATTAGCAAGAACTCATCCAATGAATGTCAGGTTGGGAATGAAGCTGAAATGGAAGTTTCTTCTCTCTTACTAGTTTGAAAGTGTCTGCATGTTTGAAAGCTTTGTTCTCATATTGTTATAGTAGAGAAAAGTGCAAGTTAATTGTAGATGAAAGATTTGCTGTTACTATGAAATGTTGTCATTAAAAGATGTCATTTCTCTTTATAAAATCAGGCTAGATATAATCAGTTTTTTGATTCTGTTAAAGGCTCAGAACACAAGTCAAAATATGCCCTTCTTGCTCTTGGCCTGGTGGTTCATGACACCAGTTTCATAGTTTCATATGAAATGGTGTCAAATTCAATAATGTTTTCAGCTACAACTTGGAGAAACTCAGCTAAAATATCTAAATATTTTAACAGGAATTGACTGAACATATTTAATATGTTTTTAGATATGTTTTTGGCAAGATAAATTACTGCTTTCAGTACTTCTTACAATGAAAATAAATAATTTTATATTGACAGAAGTCCTATTTCATATTAGAAAAAAAAATTGTTGTGAAACAGTGCATAAAAATTGATGTTTTTTTCCCCTTGCAAAGAAGAGGTGATCATTGACTTAAACTAGGTAAACAATTTACATGTCATCATTAAAGTGGTTGTTTTGTAAGCCCCTAAATAATATAAATTATAGTGCATTTGAAGTGAATGGTTTAAGAACAGAAAGTAAAAACTACAAGCAATCAAAATATTAAATTCGATCTTAAAGCAGTTTCCTTTAATCTTAGTCCACTGAGATTAGACTTGCTTGGGAAAGATGTCTTTTCCTATGTCAGATGTGTCTTAGAGTGTGAATGTTAGCAATACTTGGATCCTTGGTCAGCATACCTCTGACATAGAAAAGAGCCTTCTGGGCTCCATGGCTGGGACATATCAGTCATCAGCCTATTTTGAGAAAGAAACTTGTTTTTACAAAGGTTAACCAGGTGTGATTGGATTAAATTCAAGTTGACAATGCTCTAAGGCACTTCCTCTAATTTTGCCCTTCATCAACTTGTGAAGCCTGTTTAGAAAACAGCAACACATTGCAAAATGGTGCAAATGTGGAAACACCAATTTTCAAATAGTAAGTACTCAAACTGACAGTTGCAACAAAGAGTTTCTAAGTAGTACACAGATAAAATGGATTTAAATGAATTGTTTGCCAAATAATTTTGAATAGGAAACACTTTTGGGAATATTTAACATTTAATGGAAAATTGATAAAGAGAAGGAACACATTCTAACAATTTGAGTTGCTTCTGAGTGGATACTTTGAGCCATGAAAAATTTTTGTTTGGTATCCTTGTGGACAAAGTATCTTTTAAATAAGAATTTCTAGTGTTCCAAAACATAGAAGAATAAGCTCATTTAGTATTCAGGACTGTTATTACTCGGGCTTTGTTTTAAAGTAGTTTGCTAGATTTTCTATGGCAGTGTTTGTGCATCATTCATTGTGTACATTAACCACATCTATATTTTATTTCTGTTTCACCTGCACTTTTTGACAGCTTGAAAATTTCTACCTTATCTTAAAGTTTCGTTGGGAAATATCTGCAGGCTACAGGCTGATAGTGAGAAAAAGAGGAGCCCTATCATTTTGACCTTATCAGGCTGCTGTGGACAATTTTTCTTCTACCAGCACTACTTGATTCTTTTAATCTGATGGTTTTTATATTAAAATTTAGCATATCTACTGAAAAAACAAAGGTGTCTTGAAATAAGAAATGTTAAACTAAATAAAAATTTCCTCTTATTGTATAGCATGTGTTCAAGGGTTAGCAAGATAAATAATTGAGATATCCTCAGCTGCCCTATGGGTACTCCTAAAGAATTTCTAGTTATTGGCATGCCTTTTTTACTCTAATGATAACAGAGTAATATATGCAGTACAAATGAGTCCTTTTCACAGAATTGTGTGGTGGTGGGTCAATAGAATGAAATCCATAAAACACCACACAGCTCCTCAAATGCAAGGAAAACTGTATGGGAATTACTCTTAACTGAGGTGCACATTTGCAAAAGCATATTCTCAAATTAGTGGGTTTGTTTCACTTGGATGCTCAAAATCAGCATGCAAGAGTTGTTTTGGCTTTTTTAAAATAAATTAAACACATGCAAACCCATTTAATACAATTTAAAGCAAAAGCAGTAATAACATGATTTTCTTTATATACTTAATTAATTTCCATTAAATTCACCACCATCAAGATATTTCAATGTTCTGTTTGTCAATTTGGTTTTCTTTCTAATTCGTATTTCAGCAAACAGCACATGCATAGATTCTAACTTTCTGATAACAGTCTTGATAATAGGTGCCTGTGTCAAGGACATAGATATTTTGGATGTAATTGAATAAGAAGCATGAATGCATTTTAAATGCATTCTCTGTGGCATTTCTTTTATGCAACATACCTTTATACCTCCTTCTCCATGGTCATTAAAAGAAATTGCCATTAAACATTGTCATAGGACTAGAAAGAGAAAGAAAAATATCATGTTGCTGAAATTTGTAGTGTGTAACTTTAGCTGAAAGCCGAAAAGACTGACTTGTACATCTGAGTCCTTTCTATGAGTGAGGAAAATACTGTGTACATGAGAAGCTTGAAAATGGATTTTATTGTCAATGTGATGCCACTGGTTTCAAAAAGATCATACTAGTAAAAAAAGACTGATTTCAAACATTTCTTCCAAAGGATGAAAACACTAATATCAAAATTTACTATCTTCTTTGTTGGAGTTTGATTTTCTTTGTAGTTTTTGTGTGCTAGTTGTTTTCCGCAGTCAAGAGAAAACTAAGTAGAAAATTCCAAAATGTGATTCCACAAACAGAATATTCTAATAAATCTTTGCTAGAGAAGAAATGTACATCTATCACAGTGAGTAAAAAGTGTTTTGTTGAAAAACGTAAAAAAGAATGTAAGCTTACTTTATATCTTATTAATCAAACATGTAAATGTATGTTGGTCAGTATAAAGTTTTAAAAATCCTGGAAATATAACCAAACAGACTGATGTAGTACAAAGAGTAAAGCAATGTGACATTTACAAAATAATTTTTGTTTCTTCAGTGCTGAAAAAAAGATGCAATTAAATATTTCTTGGTACTTTTTATAAGATTTTTATTTATTTTTTGTTTTGGTATACTACCTGTGTATAATGTACAGTGCTTTTTTAATGCATGGATGACTTCTGAGACTTTAATTTTGAGGTGCTATTCCATAACATACCTGTACTTAGCCTAGAAGTACTTCAGTAATCCTTCAGGTCGGTTCAGGAGAGCTCTGCTTGTAAGTTAGTTCAGTTCTGCAGCTGTAGTATACACTGATTTTCTAAATTTCTTATCAGACAAAACTGAAATTTAGTAGGAGAAATATCATGGTTTGATAGAAAACAGAAGGTGTTTTCTAATTGAATTAATATTTTTTCAGAATTGCCTGCACAGAAGGGTTTTGAATGAGGGAATTCAGGAAAGGAAGGTTTTGTGCTGTGTTGCTTAAGTAGTATTAGCAACTATTGGTTGCTAGTATTAGTAAGACATGTGAATGCAAGTGATTTACTTTGTCCAGTAATCCATGATGGACAGCTGATCTGTATTGTATAACTACATTTAAAAAAGAAGCATGGCTGGTGAAATTAATTTTTAAATGGACAAAACACCTTGAAACTATCACTCATCTTCATTTTGGTATTCAAGGGGTGATGTCATGCCAGACACAGTGAAGTTAATTCTTAAATACAGGTTATCGATTTTTTAAATAAGTATTACCCAGATTAGGAAGGAAGAAATTCTGAACTTTTTTTCCAATAATTGTTCTCCTTAATATATGTGGCTGTTCTGTAATTTATATTCCTGAGTAAAATCTTTCCTTTTATTATCATCATTACTACATAGGAATCTTATCCATGAAAAAGTTTAGCATTCTGAATTCATTAGTGTACAGGAAGACAGTGGTTCTGTTACATATACAATAGGTAGAAAACAAACCTACAGCAACACATAATAAATCACAAGAAATATCCTGTTTACCTTAATATATCATATATTATTGTAAATTATCTGTTTATCTTAAAACTACTAGAGCTACACTGTATCAGGAAATGATGAATGAAATTACATTACAGCAACTACTGTGTTGTTAACTTAACTACTGGTGTTAACTTAAAAAATGAACAACCCCCTCCCCTATACCTGTCCTTTACTAACAGAACCCTTATTTTTCAATATATGGCTTTAAATGGAATATTTGGGCATTTTCTCTAGCCAATTTTCTCAGTGCCAGAACTTTGGTCTCTATAGTTGATATCAACACTTCGTCTGGATTTTTTTTCCCATATTTCATGCACTACATTATATCTTTTTCTATTTCAACAGGGGTTTTTTAAGAATACCAATTTTTAATTTAGGTTAGAATAATTCAGCTGCTCTACCAAAGATTTAAGTTCAAGACTTAACATTAGGCTAACTTTATATTAATATTTCTAATAATATTTCTGTCATTCAGAAATATATCAGGTCACCATTATCTGCTGGCCCACAGGTGTAAATTTTACATATTCTACATAAAATTCATGAAAAATTAAGTTAGGGGAAGGTCATTCTGCTGTGTGGGAATGTAATATTACACCTGATGTGCTATGTGAACTCCAAACAAATAATCAGCTTTTCCATAATAATTAATAAAACCTTTAAAAACAGGTTTACAAAAAAGGATGCCAACTTAAGGCGCTGAGATTACACAGATATTTTTCGTGTCTTGTATCCATGTAGTTATTTCCAAATAACACAGTAAGAGCACAGAGGAACTACAGAAGTCACAGAAGAAACTGGGTGCACCTCAAGCATGTGTTGCTGTCATTGGTTTACTCTGATACTGTGCACACAAGCGTAAGAGAAGCTCCAGCCAGACTTACCTCACTCCCTTCCCCACAGGCATTACAAATCCTACCCATCTCTCTGTGCCTCGTGCCAGTTTCTTCTCCACTCTCTCAGCACTCCCATTCTCCTGTAGCTGAGTTGAAGAGCAGCAGGGCTGATCCCTCGAGATGGGATGTGTCACTGAGTTTCTCTGGTGCCAGGAGAACAACTGACAGTGTAGAAACCAAGCCTGAAGGGTCCCATCCCTGAAGCTAGACACTACGTTTCCCATAGATCACATTACAAAAAGTCCATGTTTGCAAAAACTGTCTGCTAGATTTAGGCTTTGTAGAAAGCCTCATCTCTGGAGAAAAATGCAAGCTTCGTTTTTCATGTAGTTAATAGAACTAATATATCTTGTCAGGCTTATTCTTTTTGAACACTGTTTATCAGTCATCACTTGATTCCACTGATTCAACCTGAACAACACTGAGAGGCTGGAAAAGCCTCTTTCTTACCAGGAGACAAAGAACAGTCATATTTTAAAAGCTGTAATTCTGGATAAACTGCTTGATGCTAGACAGACTCAGGTCCAGTATTGCCAATCTTTGTGCACTTTTTATGATATTTTAAGATGAAATATACTCTGGATTGCCCATTTTTAAGAAAAATATACTCTAGATTACCCATTTTTAAGAAAAATGTATTCTGGATTACCCATTGATATTTTCTTATGTAATTGCTTTTGGGGTGGTTGTCATCAATTCTGTAATGTGATTTAATATTTCTGCATGGAATAACTGCACAGGATGGAAAACAGCTTAATAGCAATGAGATTATGACTACAAATGTGGTTCTTAGAATAACAGACTACTCTTGTTAACAAACACAACTGAAAGATTGAGACCATCATAGTTGGCATCACTTACCTGCACAGCATTTCTCAAGCCAAACCTTATGATTTGGGAACTCATGCTTCAGACTATGGCAGTGGCAATATTATTTCATAATGGTGTGGGTGAGAAAGAGCAAGACTATGGGTATTCCAATGGCAGCACAAGTCAATCATTCTGAAAATGTCCTTTCAGAAAGAAGCACTCAAGTCAACCAAACCAGCTGATCTCTGGGTTTCTTGGCTGTTGTTTATTCAAATAATATGTTAATTTCATATTTGCTTTTCTGTTAAATGACTAATTTAAGCTGGAAGGGCTTTAGTGTTGTGAAGTTGGGATGTGTTGACTCTGGCCTGCAACTAAGAACCCACCAGCTGCTCACTTAGTCCAGCAGTTTGGGGAAGAGAATTGGAAAGGCAAAAGTGAGAAAAATAGTGGGTCTAGATAAATATAATTTAATAAGTGATGGGAATCAAAGAAGGGGAAAAAAAGGGTGATGCAAAAGCAATTGCTCACCACTTCTGACCTGCAGGCCAATGCCCACTTCTATATCCTCTGCAAAGGGATATTCTGTTAATCAACATGGCATGTTTCATGAATTGCACTTCTGAAAGAAAATGTGGGTGCCAACTTTTTCATTGCACTTTAAGCTATTTATACAAACCTTCTCTTGTAAAATAATAGGCATTTAATTCCCAATTCCAATGAGCTACAAGGTCTTTTGATGGGCTTGTTTCTCTGGCTTATGTACTAAGACAAATAACTTCTAAATATCTAGCCTATGCTAGAAGCAGTATTGACTGCTGTGCTGCCTTTGTAGTCTCCCTTGAATATGTTGATGCTCAGTGAATTTAGCACTTAAGATATCAGTAAATTTCTTTCAGTATATTAGGCCAATTTTTCACTTCAACTCCAGGGTAAGTTGAAAGCAAAAATAACTTTTAAGTGTAGAGATCATATCTACTCAGTGGAAAACATTAAAAATCATTGGATTTCTGAAAATGTTATAATGGCTGACCTCAATATTTTCTTGTTTTATGAATTAGAAGACTGTAATTTTACAGTTTTATTTCCACATATTAACTTTTTTTTTTTCCTTAAAAGAGAAGACCTTGCAGCCTAAAAAAAAAAATTAATAATTACCTGCAAAACATTTACTGATTTGTTTGTACTGCTCTGGCTATCACCTGTTTATTTTAGCATGTTATGACTGTGGTGAAATAGATATGAAATAGAGGTTAGATGCTTTTCCAGTTAGTCTACTTTGCTTTCCATAGACATTCAATCAATGTCAGAGAACAGTGTGAAGGTTACATGCAGCCACAAAAATGAGTGTGAAATCACATTAAATCAAATTAGTCAAAGCATTAATAGGGTGAGAATGATTAGTTTATACCCTAGCTGTATTTGGAAAATCATATTAAAACTGATATGTACTATCACACGAAATCTTTTGAGTGAAGAATTACACTGTGCAAGAAAATTTCTTGATAGAATAGCACACTGTATTGCCTCTTAAGCCTCCTGAATCCACGAGGTTTAGGATAACTTCATGAAGTCCTCCCAGTAGCATAAAATTTTAAGGATGTTAGATTGTCTACTTAAGGTTGAGAGCATTATGAAAGATATTTCCAATGCTACTTTACCAGGCAGTTCAAGCCTCTCTTATATTTATTTAGAATCCTGCACAACAATCCTACACAATTTGAAGGGAATCAATTTAACCAGGTGGAAACCAGCCCTTTGATAATAACTCAGCAGTCCTAGCAACAGTCTCCCAGCCTTGGCAAAGAATTTCTCTTTGTTATCTTGCCTCAAAATACAGCCTAAGAATCATTAGCTGACCTCAGCATCTATATAAAATAATTAAGACAGAAATGAAAAATTTTCTGGTTTTTTTTTTTTTTTCCCCCAAGAATTACAACAGTATTAAAACCAAGTATATGATAGAAGCCCAGATGTAGAACAGTTGTTTAGGCTGTAATAGTTTGCAATGAGAGAAGACCTTTTCCTTGAATTATTTCAATATTTATTTTGAGAGAGTTGTTTTCATTTACAAATGTTGTAAAAAAACAACTCATTTAGTTTAGGCCTGTTTGTATATATATTTATGTATGGGTATATATGTATGCATATATTTAATTTACTTTTATTTTAAAAATAAAGTTTATTTATTTAATGAGAATTTTCCCACCAATTTCCATTTGAAGCAAGTACTCTATTATTACTAATTTCATTTGTTGGGTGTCCTGTTAGTTGATACCTGTAATTCCTTAACACGGGTATATGATCCACTTTTCAAAAGACTGATTTCCAGTTCAGACTAGTCATCTGCCACTGCTGAAACAGATGATCAGTTTTGAGTCCCAATATGAGCAAGAGGGAGGGAATAACCATCATATATTTTTAAAGAGGTTTTTTTAATAGATTTGCTTTAAATTTGGAGTCTCCAAAATAGTACTTCCTGATATATTGCCAAGATTCTTATTCAAGTTACTAAACTTGTTTCTGAAACATTTCTGATAACCAACTGTTTATCATAACAGTATTGACTGTTGTGAATTCTCAGTGAATTAAAAAGGAGTTTCTGCGCTTAAAATAAATACTTTCTGGTAAGATAGGAATAATTTTGAAGATCATAAAGTTTAATTTGGGTCCTTCAGTTTTATTTGTTTGAATGCAGCAAGCATTTTCAATGTTCTGGTAAACTGTGAGCTATAATTTTATGGGTTTGCATGGCAAGTGTTTGGTGGGGGATTAGAGGTGGGGGCTTCTGAGAGAAGCTTCTGCAGTGTTCAATGGAGACAATGTTAGCCGGCTCCGATATGGATCTATCTGCTGCTGGACAAAGCTGGGCAACATCATTAGCACCTCTGATAACAGAGTGAAGAAAGGGAATAAAACCCTCTACAGTTCCAGCTGTAGACAGGAGTGAGAATATGTGCGAGCAACACCTTGGCAGACACCAAGGTCGGTGCAGGAGCACGGGAGGAGATGCTCCAGGCTCCAGCGCTGAGATTGCCCTGCAGCCCGTGGTGAAGATCATGGGCGGGCAGCTGTGCCCCTGCAGCCCATGAGCACCAGAGCAGGTGGTGCCCCAGAGGTGCTGGGTGCCCGTGGGGACCCCCTGGCAGAACCTGCAGACCCGTGGAGAGAGCAGCCCGCACTGGGGCAGGCTCCTGGCAGGGCTTGGACCCCGTGGGGACCCACACTGCAGCCGTCAGTTCCAGGGAAACGGCAGCCTGTGAGAAAGACTCCCGATGGAAAAATTTGTGGAGGACTGCTTCCCATGGGAGGCACCCCACCCTGAGGCAGGGGAAGAGTGTGAGGAGTTGTACCTCTGAGGAGGAAGGAGCAGAAGAGAAACGTGTGATGACCTTTCAGCAACCCCGTTCCCTGTCCCCGGGTGTGGCCGAGCAGGGAGGAGTCGGAAAATTCGGGAGTACAGCTTAGCCTGGGAAGAAAGTGTGACTGGGAGCCAAGGTGGTTTTTAATATTTTGGTTTTATTTCTCATTATCCTACTTTTATTTTCTTGGTAATAAATTAAACTAATTTCCCCGAGACAAGTCAGTTTTGCCCACGACAGCGAGGGCTGAGTGATCTCTCCCCACTCTTACCTTGATTCATGAGCCCTTCATGATATTACCTCTCCCCTGTCCAGCTGAGGGGCGGAGTGATAGAGTGGCTTTGGTGGCACAAGGCATCTAACCAGGGTCCACCCACCATATAATATTAGCATAATATTTTAACAATTTTTTCAAGCAATTTTTTAAGTAAGTAACCCCCCGCTTTTTTTTTTGATAGCTGAATCATTAATCTTCTGTTATTTAAACATCTTACATTTTCAACAAATCTTAAAGATGTAATTTTAATTTTTGCAACACTCCATTTTGTTAAACTAGCAGAAAAATTAGCCTACTAGAAGACTCAAATGCAAAAATTTTTATCTTTATCAAAGTAAGATTAAAAAATATTCCCTAGATTAGGAACATCCATCAGTAATTTATTTAAGAATAAGACAAAAAGTGAACAAAAGGCTAAGATATATACCTTGCAATGCAGAAACCTTATTTTAATAACCAGGTATTTAACTAACTGGCATTAGTCCAAAGCGTGCTTCATGAGGTTACTACACTTTCACCAAATTTCATGGAAATCACGACTCCATTTCCAAGGTGATCACCAGCTATGAGATTACAACTGTGCACTGTAAATTCCTCTCTGATACAATAAGGGGTACACCAAAGTTGGTAGGCTTCTACATGAAGGAACTAGAGAACATAGTTTCAAAATCCACAAACTATTGTTTCAGAATCCACAAACTAATGCTTGAAATGTTCAGAGGTGACTAGATTCCTGCCTGCTCATTTCACCTAAAGCCCTGAAGTCAGGTTTTATTCACAGATTTTCTAAATAGGTAGATTTCAGTGAGTTTCACGTGTTTGGTCTGTACTCTAGCCTGGAGTTACAAAAATCCAAATACAAGGCAGTTAGAGTCAATGTTTCTGCTGAGTATCAAGCCATACGTGTCTGATTGTGTCTGGAATGTCCTGAGTTTTTTGTCCTGCCCGTGTATTTAACCTGCTGGTCTAGAGAAATTGATGTGCCAGTGCTTCCAGGGACACTTTTTGTTTAGCCTCGGAATAAATTGAATCAGCACTGTATCTTTTTCTCTGTCTTTAGAAAGATCCAGACAGGGTCTTCTTTCACACTACTGAAACTATATGCTCCTATTCATGGTTGGGAATGGATAGCTCTGAAGTCTGTAATATCCCTAATGTGTCTTCAGATCATTGGTTGAATGCTTGAAAACTATGAACTGAAGCAGCTTGTGGCAATGAAGCTTAACTGAAAGCAGGCCTGCCCCTGTTGAGAGGGCTGTTTGTTTAAGACTGGGTTTGGTGTTATCTTTTGACAAAGGTTAAGCAGCTCCCTGCTAAGAGTGTTGGCTATTACAGACCACATTGTTTAGGAATTTTATTCTTCCCTTGCTAATGCAACTGCAGAAGAGAACCACCTAGCTGCCTAACTTGGACATAAGCATTCTGCTAGAGACACAGTAGAAAGAGTACTATTCCAAGATATTCAGTGAAACAGGAATTTAACCCAAAGAGATCTAAATAGACATTTTTCAGCACACTTAGGAACAGTAGAGGATTTTCTACTAATTCTACTAATGACTGGTACTTTTATTAATTTTATGGATATTTCTATTTTTTAAATACAGTAGGTGATGTTTTAATTATACATTTAGAAAGAATGCTGCTGACTTTTTGAAGCACTTTAATATTAGAAAAGCATTAAAAATAGCTTTCAATAATGATGAATTTTTATGCATCCCTAATGAGTTAATTAAAATGACAGTAATGTTTCAATTTTAATAAGAATTCTGCTGCTGTCAATGAGATGAAAGTATTTGGGCAGATTTTTAGCACCTTACCTTGGTGCTCAGTGGACATAACAACAGAAATTAAGTGCACGTAATTAATACCAACAGAAAAAAAATAATTGTTAAAAGCAATAATAGCCATCTGTTCTTGTCAGTATTATTAATGTGTGTAGAATAGCCTTTATTGCAAAATAGCTTACAACTGTAGTGTTGACAAAACTTGTTCCTTTCAAAGTAGCTGGACTTGCAGTAAAGAAGGTAAAGCGAGCAAACAAATTCAAAATGTTAATACAGCCTAAGAGTATTGGTGTATCAGCCAATTTATAATTAGTTGCAGCTTGCAAGGAATGCAGATCTCACGGGAATAAAACCACGATACTACTTGTGGATAAGGTGCTGAACCATTCATGTCTTATACTTGGGTATCTTGTAACTTTCAGAGTTAATCTGGCAATGTAAATTTGATTTCTTATTTTCTGAGGACAAATTATGCTTTGTTTCAGTTTCCATAGCTACTAGTGTTCAGTTGATGTATTTGCTATGCAAAAATAAGCCTTTTTTCAGTTTTGTAAATTTACCATACTCTATATTGCAAGATTTTTGAATAATTTTCTTGGCCTAGAAGGAACAATTTAATGCAGTTTAGTAAAATGATACTTTACAATTAGTTATCATCAGATTCCCTTCTAACATAGTTTCCTAAGGCTTATTTGTGTTCTTAGATTATTGCCAGATTCCTGCAGCCTCCTGAATCTCTTCAAATCTGTTAGCTAAATTCTGCAACTTGGCAGAGAAGTTGAGGTCTGAAATAGTAGGTTCTTATAAGATTCAGGTTTAGGTAAAAGAAGTGTGATTTATGTAAATTTTTAAAAAACAGGTAAAAATACCATGATTTCATTCTTTATTCTTCATAATACAGAGGAGGATGTTCTGTGAGCTGAGGCAGAACTCAAAGCAGAGCGAGCCAGTTGCGGATGGCCTATGCTTGTAGCTCACAGAACATCTTTTGAAGGAAGGAAATGCTGCTAGGCCCATGAATTGCTGAGGAATGTGTGCTGGATTTTTTTCATTGGCACAGGATTCAAATTACAGTTATTTTTAGTTCATGGAGAAATTAAATATACATTGCTAATCAGGGATGTATAGCTTTAGCTAAATATTTATACTCAGATTTTCCCATGCTGAAAAACGTTTGAAATGCTTTCTGAACTGAGGCAACAGAAATTTGTCTCTTGTAGGAGTGAGCTCTGCAACTTATCAAATTTGTAGAGAAGTTCAGAAAGGTGTCAGTTTAGATGGTGAAACTGAGAGCCTTGATGCTATCTCTGAGCAAAACAGAAATAACAAAATCATGCTTTTTGCTAGATTTGAATAATAATTTCTGTTTCAAATGTAAGGCAGTTTGGTTTGATTCATGTTTTTAATGTATGTGTCACTTCATTTGTTTTTGTATGCCCATTTTGTTATTCTGGTCATATATTACTGTCATTAATTAAAATACTTTTCTTCAGTTGAATTTGATTTTAATGCCAGTATCTCAAAAGAAATGCTTTTAAACAACAGGATCTGTAAGAGATCACCAAGTATGTCTTGAAACCAACTCTCTAAAACTCTCTTGTGTGTTTTGGTTTTCTCATAGTACATTTAAAATTTAATTCTTCAAATTGTTCATCACTGGGAGATTACCATCCATGTGGATGATACACAAAAGGAGTTTTTTCTATAATTTTCACAGGGTTATTTAATTGCTGTTTCTAAGGCATACTTTGAGGAACATTAAGAAAAATATGACATGTTAGGTTTAATTAATCGGAAAAGAATTTTAAGATTAAAAAATGTTCAGTTCAATATAGAGAGGCTGATGACCAGAGAAACTCAATGCTTCTAGAAATATTTTGTCTTCATACACTAATTTCAGCCAAAGAGATTGAATGGCAAATTTCATGCGAAAAATAGTGACATTTCTTAGTTCAGTGTTCAGAATCACTGGACATAAATATTTCACTGATGCTGGCAAAGAATTTATATATTCCTTTTATTTTTTTTTTGGCTTGCAAGGCAAGAGTAATCACTCACAGCAGTTTATAATTCTTAAAGCTCTGGTCTTAAATCTCTTACTAAGAACTTGGCTGTGATAAAACATCTTAGAAAAAACTTTAGATTATTCAACAATGTTGTGGTTTGGATGTCCCCTTGCACTGGAATAAGGGGCTTTTAATTATATGCAACAACAAATGCATTACTTTAATAGATCATAAAATAAATGCTGATGGAATATTTCTGATTAAATTACATGAGTAGATGTCAGTAGACTCTCTGGTCTAACTGATCCTAATTATAGTAGTATGTGTACAGGTTGTTCTCTCTACCATAGGGTAATGATTAACCCCACAATTATGTGCAGTAATTCTATAATATGATGCTATACTAGTTTCTTTAAACATATGACACTACTAAGTAGCTAGAATTTTTAAGTTCATAAATCCACATACTAAAACCAGTATAACTATGAAATTATCTGAGTTTAAGGCATAGCCAGCACAACTAGGAAGTTATGTGAGTTTAGCCGTGTACTGTCTTCCTGAAATCCAGAATGTATGTAAATGGGAATCCCCAGACTTGTGACTTGGAATTCCAATATAAAGTTTTTTCCTATAATCTACATATACATAGATAGTGAGTCTTACATTTAACCTCGGTTCTTTAAAGCAATTCTCTGCTTTTGTCTCCACCACCAGGAATATCACTAGATGATCTTACGAGAGGGTCTTGGTTTGGATGGTCTTAAAAGATCACCTATTTTTAATTTAAAGAATTATGTCTGTAGATAAGTTTGTATCACTGGACCAAATTCTAAATGAAGAGAGAATTCCTCGACATTTAGCTTCCTAAAGAATTACAAATGCTAGACCGAATTCGTGAAATTTATTATGCCACTCGATATCAGACCATACTGTTTGCTTCTTATACTTAGCATAAGTACAAAAAGAATAAATAGACTCGCTTTTGTAAGCTAAGCAGTCCCTAGTTTTCTCCAGGAAGCTGTTTTGTTGCTGGATGACACTGATAAAAATGAAAGAAATATTACCAAACTTCTTCTGTTTACTAGAACATAAAAAATAACTGGGAACTTCTCTTTGGACTCTTTTGCTCCTGCTATGCTGAACTGATCGATGGGGAAAACACGCAGGAGTCATCTGTGAAGAGCACAGGAATTTGTTTGTTGTCTGCTTACGTAGATGTTCACTTTGCATTAATTTTCAGTCTTAGTCAAGCAGCTTTCAAATTAATTTAATCAATAACATTAATGACCTTTAAAAAGCAAAGGAAGTATTAGCAATGGAATATTAAATATAGAAACCTTCTGTATTTGATAACAAGTTGTCTATCAAACTATAGGTATTTCTAAAATGGCAGGCACTAAGTAAGAGATATTAAGTTTGTTAACCAGATATTGAAAAAACATGTGTGGCAATAAAAACTTCCTTCTCTGACTTTTCTCTTCATTTCTTCATACCTAAAAATTAATTTCCCCTGTTAGCTGTATGCAATGATACAAACATGTTTTGATCATAATTTCTTGTGTGTAGTGTGCAAAAATGCTTTGCAGGTGCTGGACTAAAAATTGTCACTTTAGCTACCATTCAAATGGACACAGGAATGCGATTTCATCAGCTCTATCTATAAATCCTTATGTTTCCATTGTCTTTATGCAGCTGTCTTGAGGACCATATGTACATGTAATTATATAGCTGTATTACACATAATTTTTCTTCCTGTTTTCTTTGTTTTCTTCTTTTAAGTGTGGCCATTTGTGCTGCAGTCACTTAGTTCTTTTTTTCTGCAAGTCTCTGTACAAATTAAAACCAAACACTGTGACTTTTAGAGAGAGACATGGATGGAGGCAAGATAGGATACTGAACCAACACTGGAATATCAGTTACAGAAAAACAAAAATGTAATGACCCATTACTTAGATTTTTCAAAGTTATGTTTTCTTCATCATCTTATATTTTTAACATACGAGTAGTGATTTCAAAGGCTTCAGAAGGATATAAATAATGTAATTACAACACTATTTCTGTGGTATAGTGTATGGTTCAAATTACAGTGATAGTGAGCATCATTGTATTTGGCTTCCTTTGAGATACCTTATTCATTCATCATCTCTGAAGTGTACTTTCTAATTGCTTAAGTGTTTCATGCATTTTTACAAGGCTACAACTGAGTTATAATATTTGTTCTATCAGTAATGTATAGGTAGATATTTTCCTGTAAGTCTCATCCTGAACATTTCTATACTATTTTACTGCCTGTAAGCTAAAAAGGAGAACAAAAATAATAATAATAAACACCCCCCCAAAACAAAACCCAACAAGCAAAACATCAAAACCAAACATAAAAAAGCCCATAATAATGTCACAAATGTTATTTTTCAATGTGTTGAGTAATGTTTTATTTTTCTATGTTTCCGTTGGAGCTAGATTATACTGATTTATATTTGAATTCAAAAAGTAGTAGATGGGGAAGATGACAAGAACAACTTCAGTGGAAATATTTTCCATTTTCTGGTAACTTTTTGGTAGTGTTCGTGTAAGGGGGTGTGGGGCTTTTTTGTGTTTTCTTTTGTTTGAGATTTCAAATAGAAAGGCATTTAATATTAGTTATTGTACCGTATTGTACCGCTGCATGTGTTATGATCATAAGGTTTTTTTCTGAACTGATAGTTGTTCCCCCTTGCCTCTCCTGGCCTGCAGTTTATGGGAATTGCTTGTCATTCTCTTAGTTTTTCAATAATCTAGACAGGTTCAGAAAAGTTCCCTAAAGTTCGTGTAGTATTTAAAAGTGGGCTTCTTGTGCTTCTCTAAGGGAAAACAGGCAATGCTTTGTATGTTATATTTATCATTCTTAAATTTTGTTTTCCTTTTAATATGTAAACCATTTTCCAAGGGGAATTACCATTTAATTCTTTTGCTTTCCACTTCCTACTTCATTTCAGTTTTAAGTCATCAGTGCATTTGGCAATTCTACAGCTAGTTTCTCAGTTTTAGTAATTTATGCAGATTAGAAGCAATGAAGATCTGAAAACTGACTCCCCTGTGGCCCTTTTCAACACTTTACTTTCTAATCACTTTACTTTAATCAGTTCTTTATCTGTTCCCATGTTTAACCTGAATCTTCCCTGCTTTCAGTTTAAGATGAAGACTATCATTTGAGACACTATCAAAGACTTCATGTAGATCCAAATTATAGTGCTTGTACTCCTATTATCAATTGTATTTCTAATCTTCTCAAAAATAAAAGGTGACTGGTTGTCAAGATTTCAATTTCTTTAAAAGTGTTATGAAGGTAAACTGTATTTGTTTTAAATTATTGACAGTTATTTAACTCTCATCTTCTTTAAATGAGTTGTATGCCATTGCATAAACCACCAATTTTTAAGGTCAGTTCTCTCACTTATTCCTTTTTAATGGCACCATGTGTCACTCTGTGTGTGTGCTCACACACAAATATTGACTGTAATGAGGCAGACAAAGCAATGAGTAGGAATTATTTTGTAGTTTCAGCATATGCAAAGCAAATTACTGTAGAACTCTTGAGGGCTGCAAGAGAGTTATGTACCTTTGGTCCTAACAGATCAGGTGAGACTGACTGTTTAGACAGAGAAATGAACCTCAAAGCTTTTCTCCTCTGCTCACTGCCAATCTTCATGTTAGAGAGGAAGTAAGATCATTCCAGATGTTGAATACCTTACTGGATTTTAAATGTGAGTGATCTTCTGCTGATCTACAACTGATGTCTATGATTGGAGGTCATAATAATATCACTATTCATTAGATTTTTAAATTTCAAAATGTATTCTAGATCTAATCATGTTTAGAATAATACCTTAGGTAATACATGAATTTTTCATTTATAATTGAGAACCTTTAAGACAGAAAAATTAGAAAGCCTAGGAAAAACCAGAAAAACTCAAAGTAAGAACTAAAATTACATATATGTATTCCTATTCAGACTTTTCAGCCTAGTGATTAGTGTCTGATCTATTACAAAAGGATTTTTAAGTTGGCAAGTGCTGAAGCAGGTTGACACTGATTAGTTCTGAGTCATTTAAGTCAGATTTTCCTACTTAATTCTACCTTAAGTCTAAAAGAACTAGTTGGACTTGATGATCTCAAAGATCTTTCCTAACCTAGTTCTTTCTGTGATTCTGTGATCAAAATTATTAAGGTTTTTTTGAGAACTGAAGGATAAAATTGAAGATAATGGTTATATTTTTCTAGTTTTGATTACAAGTAAAATTAAATGGAAGAATAGGCATGTGTTAGGGATTCAGGATAGGCATGCAATTCAGTGTTGCCACTTGCATAAATTATTCTGATAGTTTCAAAGGTAAAGAGAATTTAAAATGCAATAAAATGAATATAAATTGATTCAGTATCTGAAGGGAGCCTACAAGAAAGATAGACAGGGAGTTTTACAAGCCCATGCACTGACAGGACAAGGGAGAATGGATTCAGACTGAAAGAGAGTGGGTTCAGATTAGACACCAAGAAAAAATCCTTTACTTTGAGGGTGCTTAAGGCACTAGAGCAGATTGCCCAGAGAAGTTGTGGATGCCTCATCCTAGACATGATCTAGGGAAAGGTTTCCCTACACATGGCAGGAGGGTTGGACCTAAATGTCCCTTCCCACCCAGCCCATTCTGTGATTCTATGAACTGCTGATAAACTATCAGAACTGCAGTATATACGTTAGAAAGGTTCGTAGAATCAAATGCATGTTGAAACAGAGACACTGGCAGTTCAAATTCTACCATCTCACAGTCCCCTACCCAAACAGACTACCCTGGGATGCACTCTGGAAAGTAACAGTGAAAAAAACCCCACCAAGTAGTTCATGCAGTAGCTGTAGTTCTAAAACTGCTATTAAACAGAACAGATTCTCTTTCCCTTGCAGGGATGCCTGAGTTCCTCAATGCTTAGTGAGGCATGATAGAAAATCTGCATTCTAAAGTACAATAGAAGACTTTGCATTTCACAGTATTTAAAATGAATGTATTTGACAAGACTATTACAGATGAACACGTTATGAAATAACACTTCAAAACCTCATCAAAATGTTTAAAGACAGAAGAACTTGGTAATGTTTCAGAAAGGTCTTTTTGCTCACTCTGCTCTGACACAGTGTACAGTGAGTGGCTACCATGGTAACATACTTAATTTAGCAATCTTCAGATCTACTCTGGCCTCAGTTTTATGAACATCTCCTTCAAAGAGCAATGCTAGAATAGATGTTTGCCACCCATAATTATAGCTATTAATCACTTTAGATAATATAAGGATATGTCAACTCTGTATTTACCTAGTAGCATATGCTTGTGTGATGAAAAGGCCCATACAATCAAAAACATATGCTCAAGTCTGGAACAGTCATATTTCCTTACAGTGAGAATGGCAAAAGATTAGTCAATATTTACTGTAAAAATATCCCTTCTGTTTGCTATAAAATCAACTCCAATACCCCCAAATAGAAGAACATCAATGACAGTATCAAATAGTCAGTAAAAGAAACATCAGGTGAAAATAAATGGAATTTAGTGTTCTTTTAGTATGCAGTGGAACAAAAAGAGGAGGTAACTTTTATTAAAAATACTTTCTTCCTTTGTAATAAGAAAATGGCCCAAAAAAAGTGTGAATTTCCCAGGCTATTTTTCATCATATATTTATATGATTTTATCTTTCTTATCCTTTAGACTACAATGTATTACTTTAGCACATAACCCTTTGGACAGAATATCTTCGCTTACAGCTGAGCATGTATGTAGCTATCCATCTTGCAATCCCCAAAATAAGCAATTTATCCATCCTGCAGTCCCAAAAATAAGGAATTACCTGCTCAGAAGCCATTTCAGACTATCATTGCTAACACAAGGAGAATTTGTAAGGCTAAAAGATGACTGATTTTAGTCCATAAACCAGTACATTTTTTTTCAATAGTAAATTTTTAAACTTCATTAAATATGCATAATCTATAAGTTTCTGCATTTGTTTTTGTAAACATTTCCTTGTGTGTTTTTTGAAGGTTTGCAGGCAACAAAATACATGTTAGTTTACAAATACATGGCTATCTCTTTCAAAATGGTATTTATATCCCAAACTATAATTCTAACATTTGTCTTAATTTGTGCATATCTGAAATTTCAGTTCAGTATTTTCTGTTTATTTTTGAATATTGAGTAGCAGCTAATTATGTTATTGAAGTATAAATTTCTATACATTCCTAAGGTCATGAATCCTTCAGAGATAAGAGACAAAAGCTGTATTAAGGCATGAACAGGTTTTAATGCTGAATGTCCTTCTGCCAAAATATGGTTCTCAAACTTTCTGAACAGAGATGGGAATGCAACATATCTTTTCATGACATTCCAATTAGTAATCCAATATTTTAAATGAAGCTAAACTTCTGTTTTTTAGTCTATCTTATATTTCTCAGTGTTTCATATTATAAAGGCTGGCATACTGACACAGAGTAGTTTCTGCCCCATTTTTACACACAGAGGTAAATCTACCCCATTTTTTACAACATATAATTTCTTTACTAAAGATCAGTGATTTATATTTTGAAATAAATTTTAAACATAAAAGATATTTAACTGTAATTTGTTTTATAGCATAAATAGGAAGGCTTTTACAAACATAGTAAATAGTGTAGAAAGAGTGAAAAACATTGTTCATTCCTTATGTTTACAAATAATATTTTTTTCCTTACTTCTCCTTGCACTTTCTCACTCAATTACTTTTTTTTTTTTTTCCTGGGAGCACTGTCACTAAAGACTTTGTTAATGACAGAAATGAAAACAGCATGTTTTTTACCAAAAGACTCCTTCTGAAAATTTTGTTCTTGAAATAGAGTGAAACACTGCTATCATATGCATATGCAATCTTGGGGGCATTATTTCATGTTTTCACATTGCAGGCAAAAGGAAAGTTTCAGTTATCATTACAGTACTTTTAAAGTGATGAAAAGAAATGAAAAACAACAGATGCACTGAAGTGAGACAGTAAATTTGATGTGCTGTTATCAGAAAGCTGCATTTATGAGACTTCCACTCTGTTGGGATGTGCCTCCAAATGCTACAACCTAACAGGAAATAAGGCGAAATTTCTACAAAATATGTATTTTGTGATTGCTGAAGTCATGCAAAGAATGAGAAAGAAGTTGATTTTAGCTCTGGAAATATATTTGTTTCTTTATGTATTTCCTGACTTTCAAGTTCAAAATAAATTATTTGATGCAGAAAATTTAATGAACTTTTAAAAATAGATAACTAAATAGGAAATATAAACAATTAGTAAATATTTTTCTTAAGTCTTTGTATGCACCATACAACAGTTCCATATGCTAAATTGCACAGTATTTATTTTCATATCTTTAGTGTCATAACACCTCTGAGTCAGAATGCTGTTGTGCAAGACAATGTTCAGTTAGAGAAATAAAAGATGGCCTTGATCCATCAGAACTTAAACCAGAGGTGCTAAACAAGAGACAGCTGGTGAAAGAGGAAAGGAAAAAGATCCAAGAAAATGCTGCACTACAACATTCTCTGTAAGCATAATCACTTGGATTTCAGATATGGTTGAAAATTCTGTCACTAGCACTTAAAACAAGTCCTGAAATATGCTTAGACTAATAAAGGTGTTTTGCCCATAAATGAAAAAATAAGCAGAAGGTCAGCACTTATTAGCTACACGAATCACATTGAGATAATTTCTTTTAACCTTTTTGCAATTCTCAGAGCATATCACATTTCATGAACCTTGCAGGTTGCTTGATGAGAATCAAAGAAATACACAGAGGGGAACATAATTAAGATTAATCCATATATATTTAACTAACCAATAAATGTGTTTTACTTGCACTGTGTATTCTGAGATACCACTAATAATACCTTATCTTCTTTGAACAGGTAAATATCCCATTCCAACAGACTGGCAAAAGAAACTGCAAAAGACTTCAAAGGTAAGGACCTCCTTAAGAATGCTTCAAATGATCATTCCTTCTGGTTTATCAGAAAAGAAAATGGAGAATGTTAATTCTTTTTGACTATCTGACTGATAGCAAAGAATTGCAGATGGCATTATTCGACATAGACTTCCTTTTCAGGAAGCTGTTTACATATAAAAGAAATTTTCACTTTACTCTTGTTTAAAAGGATAAGCGTAATTACTTTGGTAACTGCAGAAACAAAAAAGAATTCATGTGTGAAAATAAAATATTAAAAGCTTGTAACATTTTTACTATATTTTTCTTTGTGCAAGATTAAAAGAATATTGTTAAGCTACTAGAAAACTAAACTTGGTAAGGATTCTTTTTTTTCAATATGAAAGCTTTCTAACTTCACTTTTAAATTTTTTTCTACTTGATACAACTTTCTTTCATTCCTCTAAATATAAATTTGACTTTACTTTCAAAGGTTTAATTAATTTTGAGAGCTCTTTAGATTCAGAATACATTTGATTTGCTTCCAGTTGTGGAGAATATCTCAGTATCATATTGCATCCAAACTTCTGTTTGAGGTACCTCATTGTTCTTCAGCTATGTCTCCTGTAGAAAATAGTTGATTTTTAAACTCTTCTGTCCACCCTTACAGAAAATATTCTTGTCTCTCTAGGACATGGGTAACAGAAGACAAATTTTCACTAAATTTGTTATTTTTAAGTCATCAAGATAAAGAGGATGACAAGGACATTGTAGTCTGTAAAACCTTGAGTTTGTTAACCAGAGAAAAAGAAAGAGCAATAATTATTGTTCCAATCATCATCTCTGTGCCTACTTTATTTTAAAACACTGGGTTATTTTAAGAGTCTGTCACATGTCTGTCACATAAAAATATGCCTATATTTTTAATCCATGCACTGACAGGATAGGAGATCCTATCTCAATTAATATTTAGCCATACTTTTCTACCCTGCCATAAGAAAATTCCCATAATTAGTTTGTCTTCCCAAAACATTGCTTATTAATTACAGATACTAATGGAAAAGTTCTGAGAAAGTTCCACAAGTTTTTGGGAGTTATACTAGATATCATCTGAGTACTGGACATTTATGGGACAAAAACATGTAGGTGGAGTATCTATGCTGAGACTTTTTAGTCAAAGGCTCATTTCAGAACATTCTGTATTCCCAGTCTGACCAAGGACTTCAAGCCTGGTCTTATGTCCCAGAAGAATTCCTGAGATATTCAACCTTTCGGTATTTCGGCTTTGGTCCTCTTATTCTTTTTTATGTTGTTGTTGTTTTAAACTTTCTTTCAAAAAATCTTTTAGAAATTATTTTTTTCTTCTTGATTGAAATTTCAGGGCATTGTGAGATACGGAGAACCACTTTTAATTTTGCCTCAGTGTGCTACCTAGCCCCCTCTTTGTATTCTTCCAGCACACCTGCAATGCTTAGAGTCATCAAAAAACTCCAAATTTTCAGTAGTTTATTCTACTTTGGAAATTACGAAGGAAATCATATCATAAAGTGGCTGGCGTTTTTTGTGTGTGCAGATGTGTTGCCAAGTTTATTTTTTTTTTTCTGGTCTTGTCTTTATATAAAAATATAATTGATGAGGTAATTTGTTACTTTCCCAAGTACCTCTGGTAGACTTTGATCATGCCAAGATTTAAATAGTATTGGCTGAGTGAAAATATTTCAGTAAAAGTTGGAAAAAAGAACCTTAGAGGTGAAAAATATGGAAGACTTAAAAAAAGTGTGCTAAAAAAAGCACAAAGGAGGGGAAAGAGAGGGTATCATACTCCAAGGTCCTATTTGAATGCCACTAAGGGTGCCTAGGAGAATCATCATTGAAGGACATAAAGTATCAGGATGAGAAAATACGTGTCACATTTCTGACAGGTACATCTAACTATGAAAAAAAAAAAAAGCCCTATTCAGCATAGGAGGTTAAAAGAAGAATAGAACTAATGACATTACAATCCTCTTGAGAAGTCTTGTTTTGTTTATTAAATAAGCCACTCTAGTAAGATAAGTAAGAAGAAATGCTTAGTCTGGCAGTGTTAATTGATGCTGTCCTGGGAGTTTATTGTTATGTATTACTCTTTTTGTCCTTTCATGTAAAGATGTCAGCACATTGTACCTGACAGAATGTACTGTATATTATAAATTATTCTAATTGGGATAGAAAAATGGCCATCAATTCTTGGTACTCTGTATATCTCAGGCATGACTTTAATTTGTACATATTATTATTTCCCAAGTATGAGGTTTATTTTAGGATGTACTAAAAGAATACTGTTTCTATGAAATTTCCAAATGCAAAGTATTTTATCCCATCCATTTCAGTTTTGACACATATAGATATATTTCCCTACACAAATACAATGAACATGCATATACCACATCTACATGATAGGAAATGAGGACAAGAGATAAAAGGAATAGAGCCTTTCAAGCCTGACATGAGATGCTTAGAGGAGAGTTAAACAGAACCTTGCACTCTTCCTTGAGCACAGCTTGTATTGACAGCAGTGCTACAATCCAAAGACAAGGACAGGAAAGGGCAAGTACCAACTTTATTCTGTCTTGCATATTATGTCATGAGCATGTGGAATGCAAGGATGGGCATACTGTATCTTGTACAGGTCGTTATAGCAATGTGGGTTTTCCCCTTACTTCTGTAATTCTGGGGCTTTTAAAGATAATTTAAAGCAAAATGAATTAATTTCATTGCAGTGAATTACTTCAGGGATGCTGTTTGAATCCTGAGGGCAATTATTTCCAAAGAAGATGTCTTTCTATCCTTCTGAATTCCATTATTATATTGATGTAGCTTGTAGCCATTTCAATATATAAACAGTTTGGGAGAGGTTTTTTTACCTTTTAAAAAATACTGGTGGAGATTTTTTTTTTCTGAATTTCAGTAAAAAATTGGAAAATAAAAGTAAGTACTGTTTTCAATCCTATTTCTTTAACACAGTTGAGCAATCATGTGTGTTCAGTTTTGGGCCAATTCTGTCTATAGTGAGCACTTTAAATATTGCTCTTCCTGGTGAAATGTGATGGAAGTGCCTTGAGGGTATATATGCTAAATATTTATCTATTGCATGGTTTAGTGCCTAAGTTTTTTCTCCTTAGAGGCACATATATTAAGTACTAGAGCATTTCAGTTGAGATTATTTTGCCTATACATTAAGAAGAATTATGAATTCAAGCATGTATCATCCATTTTGTTTAAAACCTCATTTGTCAAGCAGGTGTGTTTCCATTAGGAGAAAAAATACAGTTCCCACCACTACCATTTTCAGCTCTGTGATGCTTCTCTTTCTTTAAGACAGAAATAGCTGTGATGAAAAAGAGATGAGGGTCAAGAGAATTTCTTGAAAGACTTATGCAGTGGTTTTCAAAAGACTGAAGTGATGTGAAAGACCAGTTTGAAGAAAAATCAATGCAATTTAGGAGATGACATCATCCAGCACACAAAATTACTTCAGGAAGGATCCATAAACACACTTTGACATTGCAAGACCTAATCCTCAGAACCATTTATAGACACCCACGTTCCCTATATAGTGCACAAATAATTAAGCCCCTCTGAATGAGATTTACAGTCAAGAACGTATGGAGCAGACATTTACCTATAGTTAGCCATTAGGAAATCCTAGGGTATGGTGAAAATGATAGTGAAATGGCAGGTTTTCTAATCATCTTGTGGATTAGGATTAATGCTACTTCAAGTGACTAAACCTTGTTCTTGTTTTTTTCTTTAGGATATAGAACTGAGGTTATCTTTTTAAAAATGTAATAGGAAATCTGTCCCTGAAGGGCACAATTAATATGCATTCTACTTACTGTACTCCAGAATCCTATGACAGACTATAGCAGGACTCTGGCAAGTTTTCCATGAAAATGGAAATTCTTACCTTCCATCTGGTGAGAGTCATACTCATTAGCAGAGAGTTATACCAAGCAACACTAATTTCTTCCTGTCCTGTTGAATCGAAATTCCAGACATGGTAAACTGAAGAGAAAGAGCTGGTTTGGGCTCAGTGGTTAAATTTGGAGAACAGAATTAGAGTTCAGGTCTATTGCCATGCATATGGATTCAATATGTAATTTGCATGAAATATATACTAAATTACATAAATATTCACTGATTAGATAAGTGAACTTCCCTTGGCCTGTTCTCAGGCACTCAATCCTATTTAAAAAAAACCTAGATTTACAAAAAATCAATTACTTTCTATTTGTGGTATCTTTACATGCAGGCACTACTTGATTCAGTGTCATCAGTCTAAAATATGTACAGTTAAATTGTTTTATCCTGACTCATTCAAAGAGAAGAAATATTCTGGGGTTTTTTGTTTTTGTTTTTTTAACTTTGCACAGTCTAGTATCATACTAATACTGAGAACTGCATAAAAAATGTTAATATTGTCTCACTCCTTATCTATTAAATAAGGTGTCTTAGTAGGAAAATTACTTCTTCTCTTGGAATTTTATAAAGTAGGAATAAATCCCAAAGCTTCTGTTACTTTTTCTATTTGAGAGATTTTGTTTTTTTCTTTAAATATAAACTGCTGCTTCTGACAACTTAGTCTCATTAGATGGATTTACATAAATCCTCTACTCAGGAACAGGAATTGACTATAGAAATTCTCCTGCTAACCTCACTTGCCCAACAGTAAGAAAAGGCAGGAATCTATTCTGCCTTTTCTTGTTGGCATTTGGCATACCAGCTGAGAGATTAAAATTTAAATTTCTACAATGCATTGGGAGAAAAAACGTAACAGTCTCTGTCAGTAAGCAGCAGCATATTACTGTTCTTCTCTGCTTGGGGTTTTGCTTCTTTAATCTCTATGTATAATTATTACCACCATCCCTCCTATCTTTGGGATTCAGGATTGTGTGCATTTTCATCTAGTCATGTCTGAATCTTGTCATGTGCCTGAGTTCCAGCAAGTGTTATGGAGCAAACTGGTTTGGGAGCTGTGGCATATTCCAGGAAAAAGTGCCTAAATCTTCTGGCCCTTTTGCCTTTTCTACACCAAAAACTGTTGCCAGGCTCTGGAACAGGCTGCCCAGGGAAGTGTTTGGTTCACCACCCCCAGAGGTATTTGAGAGACGTGTAGATGTGACACCTGGGGACATGGTTTAGAGGGGGGCTTGCCAATGTTAGTTTTGTGGTTGAACTTGACCATCCGGTCTTTTCCAGCCTAAATTATTCTATGATTCCTGCTGAATGCCACTGAAGTGGGAACTCAGCAGGAGACAGAAAACCTCTAGCCTCTACCAGAGGAACTGTAGTGTAACTGCTTTCCTTTCTAACCCCTTCCCACATCTTCATTCCTCCCCAGCCTCACGTACAAGATTTCAAATTTATTTTTCGTTACAGAATATCCCCCTTGGCTGTTCTTTATCTTGTACAGTGAGGGTTTCTCTTTGAAATGCTTTGCCATCCTCAGTTACACATCTTGGAGCTTTCTGTTATTTCATGATTCAACCTTCTGGTACACCATTTTTAAGATGCTATATACTAATTTATAGAAAAGGATTGATGAAATGAGTGTAATATGTTTTAAATTGATACACAGTTTGTGGACTGTAGCTGTCAGTAACCTAAGAACACAATAATATATCAGAGATAAATGACAAGCTATGCTTATTTTATGCTACGTAATTCAACAGTTGAACTCTGAACTCATTTAAAGGTATTACATTTTTCTACCTGGAAAAAAAAAAAAAGTATTTATATTGCCAAGTTCTGTGATCCAGTTGAAGTGTTTTAAGGAGATAGAATGAAATACCCAACTGAAAAAGTTTACTCTTGTCACTCTTAAAATTGAGATAAGAATTGTTATTGCCAAAGCAGCACTGTATGTAGCTAGACACTAATAACACAGGTAATAAAGCAACTGTAACTTTGCTGCATTTCAAAACCTCTACATTTTCCAGTTTATTTCTTTAACTTCTTTTTGCAGAAGTGAATTCTTGCTTGCCACCCCAGGTTTGAATTGCTAAACCAGACAAGGTTAATAATGCATGCCTGAGATATTTTGGTTTATAGGGTTTTGACATGTGATTCTTATGCTATCTTTTCTTATCCATTCTATCACGTTTCAATTGAGCAAAACAAATTAAAGCTGAAAACAAGCTTGTTTTCCCTATCTTGTTGTTAGTATCTGGAGGTCCTATTTTCAGAGTCATGCATCTGTCTCAGAGATTGTGCATCTCTGCTTCACTGGTGGTTGTAAGAACAGCTCTGCACACTATGTAAACTGTCAGGAGTGTCTGTCAGGAAGAAATGGAGCCATAATGCATAACTAAACATGAAATAAAAATCAAAGCAAAGCAGAACTGAAGGGACGTGCTTATTTCAGACCTAGGATGGGATTTAATTTCTCAAAATATTGCCTAAATATGATGTTTAGTCTATCATTATCCTCTTGCCCGTCCCCCTTCCCTGGATTCTAATTCTGTAACTGACACATGCAAAATGGTACTAGCAATCATTGTAGCTTCTGAAGTAGTCTTCTTTACTTCCTGGTATCCCAGGCACATCGCTTTTAATCAATATTGTGGTTTGAGACTTGGTCGTCAAAGTGTCTATTAAATTTCACATTTCATTTCAATTTATGTCTGCCAAGAATTGCTTTCTGTAGTTGCATTGCATGGTGTTTTCTTCTAGTAACTAACAGGAAATGTTGTAAATAGCATCAAAATTGTTGTAATCTTGGTATTTTAATGAACATATTTTCACCCTATATTCTTCATACTCTGCTAGCATTCTATTTTTTTTTTAAATACTATTTTCGCTGGTATAATCTGATTATATTATATATATTACATGCAGAGCTTTAAGAGCACTTTCTTCCAGCAGTCTGTAAATAGTAAAGGCATACTTCACCCCCGTTTTTTTGTGATTGATTTTGTTCAAATTTTGCTTCATTTATGTTCCTATTATGGTCTTCCTCTTTAGCTTTAAAAGCATGAGCCTCTCACGGCTGACATATCTTTTCTGTTAGGTCAGTTCTTCCCTCTCTTCTGCACTCAGACTTTGCTTACAAGCCTATAGTTCTTCTCTCATAAAATTTGTTTCTGACAACCAGTTGGTTGTCTCCCAAAACCAGGCTGTGTGAGCTCTCCATCAGACTCCTGCACTTAACCTGCTGCAGTTTATGTGAGGCCAAAGGATCACACCAGCTGTGCAAAGCAGAGATTTTATTATCTGTTCAAGTCTTAAAAATTTGTTCAAAGCCTTATTACTAGTCCATTTATAATAGGAATGGTTTTACTTTTAATTAGATTTGCTTAAGACTAAAAAACTCTTTCTAGTATCTACCCCTTTCCCTGGGGCTATGTTCAGCATGAAGGACCACCCTGGCTCCTGAAGGTGGTAGCTTCTGTCTTAGACGAAAAGGTTGGCATGAATTATCACCACGCCAAGTCCTCCAGCAGGAGAAGGCTGATTTTCATAGCAGGGAGGTTCCTCTCCTCAAGGAGTTATAATGTTTATGAATATGGTGTGCCGGTTTGGACACAAATCGAGGAGGATCATCCCACGACAATATGGCTTCTTCTTCTCTTCAGTGTCACCTTGGGGGCATTATGTTTTTGTTAGCATGCTCTCACTCACTGTATGTATGTGCTGTGTTTTACCTACTTCGGTTCTTGCTCTTTGACTACTTGTTACACTTGAAACTGTTTTTCCTTGACTGTGGTTGATTTGTCTGCAAGCTTCTAGTTTCAATCTGTGCCTTCACTTCAAGGCTTCTGCTGTTATCCTGTGTCTATACTCTTCAAGCTGACGTTTTAATGAAAGGCCATAGTGAGGTCTACAAAGAGCAAGTGCTTGATAGGACTGTTAGCTATGAAGCATTTGTAACACTGGGCATCTCACAACAGAATTGTGCATAGTGAAGCAAAAGCTAAATCAGGTAAGTCCTACTCATTTGGAAAATTAATGACATCACAAGGTATTTAAATTCTGTGTTAACCAAGGCATAATATTTCCAGTTAAAAGTACCTGGCAGTTTACTCTGCAAGCAATCCTGTGAGGGGGATGAGCACTTGTTTTTGCCCTGTGGTAAATGAACAATAGTATTTGGTTTATGCAGAATTCCTTTTATTAAAAAAAAAAAATGCTTAAGCCAAAATTCCTACATTTAGATTTGCATGCCAGAATAACTGCACTTGAAGTGTTAAGCAGTTAGCATCTCCTGATGAAATAAGTGAAAGTTACTGAATGTGTTCTACAAACAATGGCAGCAGTGTTTTGATATGGAAGAGGAACATAGCATAGTGGTCTGAGCTGTAGTTATTATTCAGACAGCCAATTGATTCTGAACATTAAATAAATCATGCTTTTTAGGATTATACTATTTTTAAAAGGGAACCAGTATTTACTATTTCTAGCTTTACACTGAAAGCCTGGAAGAAAAAAATAACTGCATTGTAACACAGTAACAAATACTGCATCTTTGGTTTCAGGAATCAAAAAAGAATTACTTATATTTTTCTCAAATTTTATTAAATTTTGTTTCTGATCACATTATTAGATGAGTTTTCTTTCATTTATTGCTTTGTCTTCTTTCCTTCCCTCTGTTCAGGTCTGTAATATCCTTTAATGGACCACAGTTCAATTACTCTGGAATTTCAGCTAATTAGGATGCGGGCATTTTTTATTTGCTCTAGTTATGGCAATTTTAACAGTTTGACTGTTGAGCTGTAGAAAAGAATGTCTAGAACTGAATGCTGTCTAGAAAATGTTTTTAAAGAGGCATGATGTGTACATAATGAAACAATGTAGAAAAAGCCTCTTTGGTTTGTGTGAATTTTTAAAAAGTAAACTTGACTATTGCAGTTCATTGTAGAATGTTGATTCTCTGACATATATCAAAATACTGTAGGTCATGAGTGTTTATCAGCATCATTTACCACCATCATCTGTAGCACAAATCTGTATCTCTACTGTCTTTTACCAGAATTTTCTGACAAATTAGCTGTTGCACAGTCTTTGAAAAAGAAATGCAGGGTGTAACTTATTTCTCAATATAAAGTGTCATACAAAATGATTCATAACCAGCTCTGAAGTGTAACATTTTTCAAAATTTTCTGTTGAGGTGGAATGCATTTTGAAAGCCCTAAAGATTAAACAAGGGCCAAGAACTTGCTCTGGCTATTTGAGTGCCCTCAAGATCAGCTTAAAGAATCATGCCCTTTCTTGTGTTCTCTTTCTGCCCTTCCCTTCAATTAAACAATTACATCACTTCAGAAGTGCACGTATATTAAAAGTCTTGAAAAGGATTTTTATACTAATTCAGGAGAGAGACAATTGTTTCCTGGTCTTTCACAACACATCTGCATATCTGAAACCCCAGTCTCTTCAGGGTTTTTGAAAATTCAACATTGCTGTGGCACAATGTGTTTGAGGAGCCATAACATTAAACAGAGGAAGAGTCTGGGGTTGATTGAAAACTGAGTTGAGCTTTTTCAGGGCAGAGTTACTGCTGGATATTTTTAAAGCTCTATAGAATTTACCTTTTTTTTTTTTACATAATCTTCATTACAACTGTTTAATTTTAGTGCAGAGCATTTGGTCACAGTAAAAAAGGATATCCTTAGACATAAAATTCATTTGCTAATGGTTTTGATTTTTCTGCAGACATATATTTGTACAAGCAGTGACTATACTTATATACATGAAAGAAATGTCTTCCTAGTTTTGCTTTAAATTCCTGACCTATTACAATATTTCCTGCCCTTTGAAGGGTCATGTTGAGTTAATATTATATTTAAAAATTATTACATCCCTATAAAGAACCTACCTACAGATGGGGATGGCTCTCTCCATCTGTTGACTTTTGACTTGCTGTTGTTTGTTCAGGAAAATCACAATAATGCAGTTGGAGATTAAGGTAGGGAAAAAAAGAACACCACTATTTTTGTTATCCAGTGCACTGAGAGGGAATGGAAAGCATAAATGTACTTTCTGTATTGTTCTAAAATACTGGAGAATTCCCTGACCAGTATCAAATTCAACAACTCTCTATTTAGCTTCATATTCATTAAATTCAACAGTCACTAGTATATCACAATGACTACTAATTCCTTTATGCTGCCTCTTTTATAGTGTAATGAGAAATTATGGTGATCTATATTTGAAATCACTTCCTTCCTGATAGCGCATGGCAAAGATCTATTTTCCTTGAATGTAAAATAATATTATGTTATGTAGCATCATTACACCATTAAATACCATGGGGTTTATCACCTAATCCTTCTCAAAAGTATTTTTATTTTTCAATGACTGAGGACATGGAGTGAATATAAATTTATTATCTAAAGTCAGGGGGATTGTTTAATACTTTAAAGAAACAAAGGATCTGGAATTCACCCAGAATATTTGACTTAAAAACTTGCTCAATTACCACAGTTCAGAGACCAGAAGTTGTTAGAAAAAGCCTGAATTTATACCTCATTACAATAATGCTCCTCATTCTCTTGTTGTCTTGGGGCACAAGGTTTATATTCATAATATCTATTTCTTGCAGAGGTTGTAAATGCAATTACAGATTCTCAGTGACCCTACTCACCCTGTTTATGCCCAGTGACAATTTATAGCGTAGGGCAGCAAGGATATGATTTCAGGCCTCTTGATGGTTACAAATATTCTGTACAGGCTTTAGTGAGACTGGGATGAGTAATTTTCATTTTTATCCTTACTAAAGTAAAAAAATTAAGGAAATTATTTCAGGCACATAAGAAATGAACAGTGTTTAATTTTCTTGACCACATGAAAACCAGATTGAAAGTGTGAAGCAAAATATTTATTTTATCCAATCTTTTCCTTATTTTTTTCTGATGAAACAAAGATTTCAGTATAAGAACATAAATACCAAGAGAAATAATGTAACTTTGGGACAGATAATTTTTCAGGGAATCTTTATTGATTTTTGCATTTGATCTGTAGATTACTTTCTTTTTTTTATTTTGGGGAAATGTCTAATATCAAAGAAAAATATTTCAGCCATCTGAAACTATACTCCTAACTTAAATGTTGATTAACAGACCTGTACATTCTATATATCTGGGAATTTTTAAATAATACTTTCTCACTCTCAGATTTCTTGATTTTTTTTCCTTTCTCAATTTTTGATTAGTTTCTTCCATATTGGAAAAGTAAAGTATCAATTTTTAAGTTTCATTTTTCAATGCCATTAATGGGACTTCTATGAGAAGTATAATTTGCAATTTTAAACAATTTTTTTTCTGAAAATGTTTCTTAATAATTTTCAGTGTTTTTGCAAAACGGGGGGG
>VZRX01012428.1:202335-231452 GCA_013398075.1 Notiomystis cincta
GTGGGACAAGGGGGGGGGGGGGGGTGAGGGGGTTTGACAAATATAAATGTTTTTTAAATACCATGAAGTTTTGTGTCATTTCCTCGGTGGCATTTTAACCCATGCATTTGTAAGGCCACCATAATAATCCACCATAATTTAGGTATGATATGTGATATGTAGCATGCTTTTAATGAGATATATCAGATTTTCTCATTCTCTCTGGTTCATATCCAGTTAGATATTTTAGGTATTTCCAAGGATGGAGACTCCACAGCCTCTTTTAGTAACCTGTTCTGTTGTTTGATCAATCTTCCGGTACAAAAGATTTTATTTATGTTTAAATTAAATGTCCTGTGTTTCTGTTTCTGATCATTGTGTCTTGTTAATAAGTGTGGAAGGCCTTGTTAAAGTTAAGATATCCATTGTGTCCACCAATCCAGTAATGTCATTGCAGCAACCTGTCATGATGGTCTAGCATGATTTCTCCTTCTTAAATCCAGGATAGCTTGGATTTGGAGTAAGCCAAAACCTTTTTTTGCATCATCTTAAAGTATATTGTGTTTAAAATGATGGATGGCGCTGTAAATTAAAGTTGTTCTTTTTTTAAGGTAAAAATCTGCCCAAATTCTAAGTTTGTTTTTTTTTTTTTTTAATTTGGCACTCAATCACCTTTTTTTTTTTTCCAAAATAACTGACAAACAAAGCCATAAGTTTTTCAGACACTAATAAAATCCACAATGCTTGGTTCTTCTCATGTTGGCTCTGCAGCAGCAATTAATTAACAAATGCTGTTCCCAAAGTTAGTCTGCTGTGTTTGATCTCTATGTATTAAGATATTTGACAGGATAGGTGCAATACCTAGCTTGATTTTTTTTCTTTTTTTTTTTATTTAAAGACATCAATACTAATGTCAGCTTACTCAAACATAAGGGTTGGGGAGAGTCTAATATCTGCAAAGTGGAAAAAGACAAAAAGGATATTGAGAAAATGATTATTTTCAAGCTTCCAGTTAGATACTGCAATCAATGGAAGTTTAAAAATAAACAAGACAGCTTGTGAGACCTCTGTGTCAAAATACACTAATGCTCCAAATTGGTATGGATTTCACTAGGAAAATACATAAACCTGTTTCATACTCCAGCTATACTAAATAAACCTCTCTTCTCGCAACAGAAGCATAAATATTCACTGCTGTCAAAGAATATTACCTAGGAATGGAAGAAAAATATATCCATATATTTCCTTTGTTTTCAAAATGAAAATTTAATCATGCTCTAATCCTCAAAAATTAGACGGTCAGATCATTGATTGGTACAGAATAAATATTACCAGTTTTCAGAGTAGAACTTTTTGACTAGTATTCAAGATAAATGAAATCGAACACATTTCAAGGGAATAGGTTTCTTCTTATATTTGAACTGTGTTGTCTTCAAGAAAAAGATATTTAGAGCTTTTAGAAATGTTGCCATAATATTTTACATTAGCAGAAAATAAGGTTATTACCCCTCATTTTATCTTTGATATTAGCACTTAATATGATGGGAAGGATAACAGCTGTTGCAAGTAACCTCTTTCATTGGTAGAATCCACAAAAATAACCCAAAATTTTGAACTCAGAAATGGCCTAATAAGCCAGTTTATCATACTGTTTCTGAAGCCTTGGTTCATATTCTTTTCCTTGGTTTTATGCTAGGAAGTTATGGATCTCGATTTCGTATGCAGAATTTACTATTTAGAGTAGTAGGATATAGAGAACGTAGTATGGTTTGCTACTGTGTGTAATTTCAGAACTTCGTATCTAGAATTTGGAAATATTTTCAGTTGCCCTGAGGGAGTTTTGTTGGTTTTGGTTTGGATTTGAACTCCAGTGTTTGGCCAACAACTCTTAAGAGTAAAATTTTTCAAACCTTTCTCCTGTGACATACTTGTTCATGTCAATCTAGATACAAAATGCAGGAGCTTTCTTTTTTTAAGTCACTAAAAGGATTTTGATTATTGGTTATTTTACAGATCTATTTACAGATATAAAAGCATGATGAGAATTAAAAGATCAGAGAGGTAATGTGCCATGTCCAAAATATGTAACTCCTGCCTTTAAAGGTGCACACTACAATTCTTGTTACCTGATCTTGTTACCTGTTACTCAGGTGAGGAGACCAATCCCCCTCTGTCCGTGCTACATAAGACAGACCCAGACCTGCGTTCTATAATTTCTGCAAGACACACCTTAAACCAGGTCTGTAATAGGAATATCTTCCTGTAAAATGTAGATTAGCAAAAGAGTTGGGATTTATTCAAAGATATCAAGATCCCAACAGTATCTTCTTTGTCTGTCCATGTCCTCAGAAACTAAGAAATATTTCTGAAAATGGAGTGCACATTGAATTTTGTGGCTGAATCTGAGAAAGCGAATCTTTTAAGTAGTATTGCTCAACAAATCCACAATTTGTTACACAGAACAGCATATTGCCAAGGCAGGCTGATTCCTGTTTTCCTAATGGAATGCCCTTACTATATTGATTCAGCCAAACCCAAATGAACTGAAGGAAAGTCTGCCAAACTGTCCATTTAACACCGTGGTCTTCTACATACAGAACAGGAAAATATCTAAGAGCAACCTAATCTTTCTGATTTTGAAATGTAAATGGATCTGCAAGCTTGTCAAGCCTTCGACAGTTTTTTTGTGGGGTCTTAATGCCATAGCTGATGATATGTCTCAAATCTGTATGATCTTTCAAATGGGGTATCAAGGTGAATAAAAGCAGTTGGAACTGTGGGCATTCTGCACTTGTGAGTTTTGCTTGCTATTTAAATACTCATGGATTTGCTGAGCAGCCAATGTGTCTAAAACTCATAAGTGGGATTTACCAAGTTCTTTGCTTGAAACAGTTCTAAATACCAGAGAATGGGGTACAAATTATCCCTACTTATCACCTGCTTTAATCTAGATTATTCATCAGGTAGCTGATAATTTGCATAAATCACATTCCTAATTTTGTATTTCTACTTACTGGACTTTCTTGCAGAAAGAGATTAATGTGTATGTAAAGAATTCAACTTTGAAAGTGTTGGTAGTGTGCTAGCATGACAGGTAATGAGGCAATTTGGCAGAACATCAGAAACTAATTGAGCTCAGCTCACATCAATGCATTTTTTTTAGCCGAAGCTGTATCTTCAAAACTGAACAATAGAATTGCATAAGACAATATGACATGTACAGTTTTAATTGGAAACTCTAATTTAAAATATTTAAAGCATGTTTAGAATAATTTGAGAATCTACAGACACATTCTTATCCAATTAATTAAGCTCTTTCAGAGGGTCGTATAATGACTAAGTGTCAAAAATATAAATTATGGAAGTCTCTGCATACATAAATATTCAAACAACTTTTAAAGAGAAGGGATTTGGGTTTTTAGATAAAGGATCTCCCAACTGCACACTGCTATGTGAAATGAACATAGACATTTGTAAAGTAGCTATTGAAATCTGTAAGTACTGTTGAAATAGTGTTTAATTTAGAAAGTGGAGCTTTGATTTGGTCACACAACAAAGTAAGGTTTTAAAATGTGATTTAATAGCATTTCAAAGATCATTAAATGGTTTTGATAACACTGGTTTTCAAGTATTTTTATTAATCTCTGAGGACACTGTATGGTGTTACTAGAGCATTGTCACACATTGTGTTCTTCTATTACAGAAGGATGGCAGCTGAAAATCTGTTAAAATGGTGTTTTAAAGGATAAATGTCTCCCATAAGAGGGAATGCTAAAAAATTATTTGAGGCAGGGGCTCAAATGTAAATCTTCATCAAACCATTGTTTGAGTCCTGTCAATTATGATTCACTCACATTATTTTTATTTTTCTTAGTCTTCGATGAATAACTTTCTGCCCATTCAAATTGGAAATGACATGGATATACTTAGCATAATTAGCATATAGTATAATATTATAATAAAACCTTGTAGGAAGAATAGGAAATATTATATCTGGTTTTATGGGTGGTAAAGCTGTTATGTAATAGACTGAATTGATTTTGCTTCAAAGTCACCAGTTACACGAGCGTTAACACTGAGAGCAGAAACAAGACATCTTGATTTACAGGGTATCATCCTCAACAGTGGTTCACATGCTTTCTCTCATTCTCTTTTTCCTTTTTTTTTTTCTACTGGGCAAATAGTTTGAAGGAATAAGATTTCTTGTGAAAAGAAACTGTGCTGCCCTAAAAATAATTAAATGGATTTTGGTAGTCTATTGTATTTCATAATCTTACCAGTTTTTAAACTATGCTATATCTTTGTGCTATTTTATTATGTCAAAATGTCTGCATTTCAAGCAGTAACAGTTTTGGATTTAGGAGAATGGGAGGGAAACTTGGTTGATTTTCTTGTTTTGGTTTGGTTTGCTTTTTTGAGGTTTTAAAATGTAAATAAATACATTACTTTCAAAGTAAATCGAACATTAACAAATCGAACATTAAACATTAATCCCTTACCATTATTAGTAGACCTGCAATAATTAAATTCTTAACTAAATCTGATTTCATCCTAATACATACCTGCTGAAAATAAATTCTGAAGATCTGTATGGAATACTGGGTGTTTCTGATATAAAATATTATGTCAAGCTTATTCTTGTAATTAACTCTGATGTACAGAATAATCTTGTCTCACAACCACAAAATATTTTGAAACAGGAAATCCAAAAGTGGCTTTTAATCACAGTTTCTAGATAGAGTCAATTTACAAATTCAATGGCAGTTGTCAGATATTACTAACATTTTTGTACACTTCTTCATAATACCAGACAAGTGCATCATTAATTATGTCTGGGTTGGACATTGCTGATTTTTTTTCCCCACAAAGAAACACATTTTAGCAAATTCAGGCTATATAAACACTAACAGCACAGACAAATGCAGTGCACTTATTTTGATCAGCTTCCTTTTACAATTTTTCAATAACTGTTTACTACTGACTGCTGCTATGAATGTCAATCCTTCCTTTCAGGAACTGTCTCCAGCTAATTTCCATGATTGACTGTGAGGACTTGAATGGCATGGACACTGGAAGTGTGCCTAAAAGCACTGACAACTTGAATGATTATCTTGTATCTTTCATGGTAACTCTGTCAGGTTGTCTAAGAAAAATTATAAAAGAAACACAGGTCATTACAGAATTAATATGATGTGTCTGAAATAGTTCCTTTGAAGCTGCTGGAGTTTACTTAGTCAATAATCTGTCATGAAAAAGTAATTCCATATATTTTATTGAAAGACTGGACAAATCAAGTCTACTGTACTCCGGTACCTTTTCAGAAATATCATCTAGCTTCCTCTTTAAAACTTTTCACATTATTAAAAATTTAACAAATCATTAAATTCTCAGCCAATTGTCATAATTGTCTCTAAACTGTATTTTATCTTAAAAGGACATACACCAATATATAAGATGTTAAATATAATATTTTTCAGATTTATAAAATTTCCACATGTTCTGGATGTAGTAAATGTATTTTTTATTTTAAAACTATTTTAAAATAATCAGTAATTTTAATAAGGAACTAATACTCTTACCTCTTTTGTGATTAAGACATATATAATGGTTACTGTAACCTATATGGCTTATTTTCTGCTGAATGTATAGAGAAATTAACTTGTTATTGCTTTTTCTTTTAATTCTGCCAACACCCATTTCACCACTAAATATGAAAAGTTCTGTATATGACTTACTTTTAAAATTTTATTGTATTAAGTAATTTTTTTATTATCAATAATGCCATTAAAACTACTTGCTAAACCCAGTTCACCAAGCAAAAAGTAACAAGTAAGATTTGGTGAACTTTTATTTTTAGAGATGTAGTAATTCTGATATGATTACACAATTTTAACTAGAGTGTTTTACGTAGATAAGCTTAGTCTCATTAGACCTGCTTAAAAACTTGTAGACCAGTAGTGCAGTTCAATGATAGTTTGTAATATGCAAGCAGTGGCTTTACAACGAATCATTTTATGTTTGAAACCATAAAGTGTGTCCAGTGAAATATGATTTGTGTCAGCTGAAACTGTAGCCTGAAGCAACTCAGTGGGCTATCGCTTTAATCTAGTTTTTGCAACCTTGAAGTATGTGTTAGTAAGCTGAGGTAAAAATGTCAAAAGCACAGTAGAGACTGATCACTAACAGTGATCCTAGTGTTCCTAGAAACAAACTAGACAGCAAACTGCCCCATGTATTCTTTTTGAGTCTGGTTAACTGGAATTGAAATCATATTGACTGTGGGATATTTTAAAAATATAGGTTATTTTTAAAATATCAGTTATTTCTAGAAAATTATTATTTTCTTCAGTGAAAACTTCCATAGCTAAGAATTTACACACAAAAAAATTTACTGTCATTCAAAGAACTGAAATTATGAAAGGTATAATTTGCCATTGCCTTCTGTTTATCAAATGAATGCCAGTCTAATGTATTTGCAGACTGGTAGAACAGTATTTTATTAATTCTGTAGTACACTAACATTGCATTAAACAGTACATTTAACAGGATTAAAGAAGAGGTTAATTTTGTCAAAGAAAATAACTTCTTTGGTTGCTAATAGCTGCAATGAGCTGTAGCTCCCAGACTACAGTTACAGAATTACACAATGGTCGAGGCAGTACAGGACCTCTGTAGGTCTTTTGGTTCAACTCCCCTACTCAAGCAGGGTCATCTAGAGCTGGTTGCCCAGATCCAGCTCCAGATGGTGTTTGCAGATTGCCAAGTATGGAGACTCCACAACCTTCCTGGGCAGCCTGTGCCAGTGCTCAGTCACTCTCACAGTAAAAAGCGTTTCCATAAGTTCAGGCAAAACCTCCTGTGTTTCAGTCTGTGTCCATTGCCACTTGTTCAGTCACTGAACACCACTAAAAAGCCCTGACTCCATCTTCTTTATACTCTGCCTTCAGATATTTGTACACATTGGTGAAATCCTCCCTGAGCCTCCAGACTGAACAGTCCCATCTTGGCCCTTCCTTAGAGGAGAGATTGTCCAGTCCCTTAATCATCTTTGCAGCCTTTAACCCTGTTAATTGCCATGGGAGTCATTGCACTGCACAGTTCACTGAACTTACTGAATATGGACATAAACTTGTGAAACAGAACCTGGGAAGCTTAAGCAGCAAATTATCAACAGCCCAGTGGTTATTCAGAATTTGGTTTTGTACCAGAAAACCACACTCACTACTATATCTTCTTTTCTACCCCTGAACACTGACCCTGATTTCAGAAACTGTTGTACAATTTACTTTATTTGTCTCCATAAATAAATGCATTCTTTATTGCATATGCTGTGAGATAGCTTCTCTAAAAGTTGCTGATTGATACTGAATGCAACATAGTCAAGAAAGTGAAAGCATCCTTTATTCATGGTACAAACATTGTGCCTTTGGGTACATAAAGGCATCTAGTAAGGTTTGGTATTGTTTCTGTAAAATTTCCTGCCTTCTGGACAGTAATATTTTAAAGCAGTGATACTGTAAAATAAAAGTCTTATATTATGTCAAGTTTAACACAACAAGCAGAGCATGCCTGTGTAAGAGTGGGTAATCCAGTCATGCTCCTTCTGAAAAACATAGTGACCTCAATTCACATAGCTTTAAACTTGCTTGTATAATGATTCATAATATACTTTCATATACATACAAGTTCATAAATTATTGTGCATAATGTAGTACATAAAAAAGCATCTTCAAGAACTTGGATATCCTAAAAAAGCAAACTCTAAAGCACATGGTTTGGTATTTAGCACTTAGTATTCTGCTGCTTTTAACATTTGTAAACTTATCACGTTGATATGATACTGCAAGTTCATGCCTTCCTTCAAGCACAAGTTACTCTTCATTTTAAGTTTCAAAAGTTGCACAGAAACATGAAATTTGATGTGTCACCTTCCAGCTGGGACTTCTAAATCTGCTATAAATTTATATAACTTAGAGAAATTATAGTCAAGCTTTGGAAACTACTGTGAGATAAGGTAAAAATAAGAAGTGAAACTCAGGAAGGCTGTATGAATGGATGAAAGTAATAAACCCAAGAAAATCCATAGAATCTTCCCATTTGTTTTGTTTTCTTGGGACTTTGTATTAGGATTTGTCTCCATCTTTAGCAAGGTTGTCCTTACTTATTTTTGCTGTTAAAGTTCCTAAATCTAATCCTTTTTTATATCACCTAAATGTAATCAATAGTCTCAACTGCAAAGTTGCTTTTGTTAATATTTGAGGGATGCCATTACAACACTGGCAATTTATTTCTCTGATTATTGTATAGGTCTATTTTCTCCAGGAGAAAATGATTTCAGCTATTTTCATGCGTCATGCATTTCCCTACAGACCTAAATCTATGTAATCCTCCAGCATTTCCCCTCATAACCAGGAGAAAGTACAGGTAGACCTAAGCTGGAACTTTAGCTTTAACCTTTGTTCAGCACTCAAATGTCGGGTTAGGTGAGGAGAGTTTTAAAATTTTTTATTTAAAAACATATAAGGGGACATTTTGAAGACCAGAAACAGACATAATTGAGAATTAACTTCTCTTTACTATTTTTAACACATGGGATCTTTGTAGATTTAACATATTTTGATAATGGTCTGGAACTAAACTTTGTTTCAGCATTTTGATTGCAAAATTTGGAAACAGACCGGGATGCTGGTGGAATAGTTCAAACCAACCTCATCTCTCCCATACATGCAATTGCAAAAGCTTGTTGCTACAAAGAAATGGTAGGAAACATTTTTTATAGTCCATAAATAAAAGGTGGATAGACAAATAAAATGTGTATATTTCAGAATTACACTCAGTATATTTTTTAACTTGTAGTAGAAGAATTTAGTTGTGGAACTGTAATGGGTAGTAAGATGTGAGGGAAGTACATCCTTACCTTAACATGGCCGAGATTATATGAAGGTCACCCACAAATGAAAAAATAAGACTTTAATGAACTGTGGTAGAAACTGACCACAGTTTTATTAACTGTAGCAAAACAAATTAAATAATTTATCATCTCCCTGAGATTCTAGTAACTAATTTCTGTGATTTGACTTCATCTTAGTGTCACCTTGGCCCAGTCTTTTCCAGCACCACATCTACGGCCGTGAAATCTCATCATGCCAGCACTACTTAACTGGGAATTTTCAGTTCCAGCTAAAAATGAGATAAAGTATCCCTAACACGGGCATTTTTTCTTCTTGAATAGGTTTCACTGTTAATTCTGCAGATGGAGTGTAAACAGCTTCATTTTGCCACTTGAATTGTGGCATTAGAAGCAATCAATACTGGTGTTTAACTACTGCACATAGAGACTATGAAATAAAATAGTCAAATCCTCCTTTAAAGAAGTATGACAGCTTTGCATTCATAGCTCTGAAGTAGACCACGAAATATTGTTGTTAACAAGACTGCAAAATACTAGGCTGGGGATGAAAAGCAGTGTTGGGAACTTCTTTTACATCGTATTCTACAAGATGATTAAGTCTCACCTACGCTTCTTCATGTTTAGAAATGAGGATTTTTGTCCAGTGTGGAGAATGACTTTACAATAGGGATAGTTTTAACACAAAAAGGTTAAAAAGTAATTATAAATTTCAAAATTCTAACTTTTCCATTTTTAAACCTGGTCATCAAAAGTATGATAATTTTTGGTTGGAATTTTGCCTTATTAAGAACTTGATTACTTTTACAATGGTTTCAGTAGTATTTGTCATACTTCAATAACAGAAAGAAGTTGAAGTCCATATTAGCATAGCCTCCCTCTTCAAATTCAGAGGTCTCCTTACCCTCAAACTTCAGAAAAGGCAACTATTAAAAAAAAAATTAAAAAATAGAAAAGAAAAGAACATGAAAGAGTGTCAACTACAAAATACTCATATAAGTCTTCTATAGAGGGTTTTATTTATGCTGCCTAGTATGATGTAATTTCAAAAGGGAGAAAGAATTTGAATATAAAGCAGAGAAATCACCATTTTATGTAAGGATATTGCCTAAATTTTCCATTGTACTTTGTCTACATTTATAAATAACTAATCTCCCAAAGTAATTTGTGAATCTCTGAAGATATTCTTGTTTGTCCTGCTGTCTGTTGACAGTATTTTCTTTTTTGATTTCACAACTGTGAAACGGTGGCCAATAACAGAAGTGGATCAAGGAATGCTTATTCTGTGAGAAGTTATTTTGAAGAATAGTGATAAAGTAAGTGTAATTATTATTTTTATGTATGTAGCATAGAATAGAGAGAATGTTGTTAATATTCATACTGTTGAACAGATGGGGTAGAATAAAATATTTAAGTGTTCATCCTTTGTGGCATAGTGAGCATTAAAAACTAAGTAGTTGAATCATGAGAACATTCAGAGTCATTGCATATGTGTTAATTATGATCTTAGGACAACTACCTTCTTGTTCACTACTTTTACCTATCTTTTGTAGATTCCTAGCTTACATATTGGAGCATAAACGACAACTATTTTTATATAAATATGTATTATTCATTAGTTTCCCTAAAGTATACAGAAATTAAAATAAAAAACAAAAGAACAAGAAAAGGAAGAATCATTATACTGTGAAGAGTGCTTACAATTGAATTTAGATGATAACTCTGGCAGCCTGAGTCAAATGCATTTGGAAGATTCCACTCCTTCTCTTCCTATTTGTAGGAAAGGAGAAACAACCCCAAAAGTTTGTCCAAAGCACAGCAGCTGAGCCCTCCCTTCAAAGCCATGTGGAAGCCCACTGTGACATGTAGAGCATTAGAACACCCATATCAGTGGTTGGTTATAAAGTACATTTTGAGACTTGGTGATGTGAAGAATGAGTTTCAAAAGTTCCGCATGGTTTGTGATTTACATTTGGAGGAATGCCAACAATTGCTCTGCAGAAACTGAAAGTCCCAAAATATCGGAAATATTTATCTGAATGAGTATCAGTCAAAGGCAGAACAAGAGTGTTTACAAGTGTAGATTGCATTCAGCCAAATTACATTGCAAATTAGTGTTTTGAAGCTATTTGCCTAAAAATAAAACAACTTAATACGTTGAAATCATTTATGCTAAGGAAAAATGTATCTCTGCCAGCAGCTTGTAAATTAAGTATCAGCCTGTTCCAGCCCAATGCATTCTGAAGTGACCAAGATATTAAACTCACAAACAAGGTTGTCAGACAACAAATCAAGCTGCAAATTAACCTTCTAATCTCATAATCTGGTAACAGTTGCCAAAGTACAACTGACAATTGATTTGCTATTTGCTGTCCAGCACAAAATATCATATATTCTTTTTGATGAGTGTCAATGAGCTCGTTTAGTGTATAGCAGTTCATGTCTTCCCTACTCCAGTGCAATAGTTCTAAATTGCTAGGATCATTATCTGTATGAACAAACCCACTACTGGCAAAGTGCAAAGCAGAATTTGTATGTGACTCTCCTGCAATTATCCACTTGCAAGAAATGTCTATTCTTTTTTCAGCAGATATACAAAGTAGATCTTTTTGAGGTCATTAATTGTGATAGCTTTCATGGCTGTTATAAAAGTAAATATTTCAGGTAACCACTTTGGTAGACTATCAGGAATTATTTACAGAGTGGTGTGTTTACTTGTAGCATTACCCCTTGTAGCTACCCACAGTTTTCTATCCAGTAACTGACATGAATTACATGTTTTCACAGATTACTCATGACTTTTCACTTGTTATAGACTGATCATAAGACTTTTTGCTTAGAAGATTCAGAACATCTATTTGTGTTGTTTGGAGCTTTGAAACAGAGCAAGAAAGTAAAAAAAAAATGGAAGGAAAAATTTGGCTGTTAAAGCAACTGATATGAAAGAATAACACTAAAAAATCTTAACAACTCTTCAGTTAATGAAAATACTGTTGTGAATGGGAGCAGTTTGTATTACCTGACTTGGAAAAAGGCTTGGGAAGACTGTGGTAAACCTGTGCCCTACACACAGAATAATCTCACTTAGTGACAGTGTAAATATAGGAAAGCATTCTGGTTTCTGTACTGTATGGGAACCACATTGGATAATTAATTGACTCTAGAGAGACTGTGTAGAAATCTGTGAAAATTCAGCCTCTCACTCAACTTCTACCTCAGTGAATTGCCCTTGACATTTTACTGAATTTTACTACTGGGAAAGTTGTCAACAGAGGGGTGTTTTTTAATAAAAACCTGATTAGAAAAAAGGATGAAAATGAGGCACAGTTGAAGTGTACGGCTTATCAAAACAAAAATGAGAAGACATTAAAAATAGAAGAAAATTGAAAAATATTGCCAGGGTAAATTGCTTTAAAACTTGAATTGTTTTCTTTTCAAATGTTCTAGGAATAAATATCACTTAGACGCCTTTTAGCTAGTTTAAGCTTTAAATTGTGCTTGTTTGGATTTGGGGAGTTTGTTCTGTTTTGTTTTTATTTAGGCAAAAGCTATAAAACTTTAAAGACGGTGGTTTATGAAAATTGACATAATTGACAAAATTTTAGCTACTATAGCATAAACACTGTCATTATGCTAGTGGATTGCAGAACCAACTGTCAGAGTAAGGAGATTTGGGAGGAATTTTATCAAAAGGACGTATCATACAGGGTAGTATTAGGGAAAAAATCATTCTCTGACACACATAAATATTTATCTTTTTTTTTTGCACCACTTTTTCATTATAAATATGTTTAAATATTTAATTTTAATGAAAAATATCAGAACATACTATATCTTCTTTAAAATATAAGTGTTTCTTTATTTCTAATTTTCTATCAATACTCATAGAGAAAAAATAGATTCTATTGGGTTTTGTAATTACCTTCATTCCTTCTTGGTTATACAAACCTTAGGGCAGGAAAATACCTGTTGGTTTTAGAATAGTTAGAGTGTGAATGTATGGCTTTATTGGTGGAGAGTTTTATAAGAATTTTATCAAGAAAAAAGAGAACAGATAAACAATTTCTAGTAAGCTGAGCATTTGATATTTCATGCATCCTTCATACAGATGTATTTTCAGAAAACTTGGGAGAAAATGCTTCCTAGGTCTAGGATATAATATAGATCATAGAATCATAGAATTGTTCACATTGGAAAAGATCTTTGGGGATCATTGAATCCAATCATTGACCCATCAGTACAAAGTTCACCACTAAACCATGTCCCCAAGTGCCACATCTCTATGCCTTTTAATTATCTCCAGGAATGGTGATTCCACTTCTTCCCTGGACAATTACTCCAATGCAGGAGCACTCTTTTGGTGAGGACATTCTTCCTGATGTTCAATCTAAACCTCTTTGGATGCCACTTAAATCTCTTTTGTCTCTTTTTAACTGCTGAAAGAGATTAACTCCCACTCACTCCACTCTCCTTTCAGGTAACTGTAGAGAGTGACAAGGTCTCCCCTGAGCCTCCTTTTCTCCAGGCTAAACAACCCCAGCTCCTTCAGCTGCTCCTCACAGGACTTGTGCTCCAGGCCCTCCACCAGCTCTGTTGCCCTTCTCTGGACATGCTCCAGCACCTCAATGTCTCTCTTGCAGTGAGGCACCCAGAGCTGGACACAGCACTGGAGGTGCACTGGGAGATAAGAAACTGTTTGGGGAATACGAAAAGCAGGTAGCTGGTATCTAGTAGAGTTATAGAACAAAGATCATGACAATGAAATTTAGGAGAATTAGTAATCTTAGGGCACAGTAAGTGGCAGAAAAGGAGTCATGCTTAGATATGTAACCTTAATCGATCCCCTGCTGCTTCAATTAACTCTAAACAAGAGATTGCAGAATAAGGAAGTTCATATTTCCCCTTGAAATTTACAGCTCAGGCATATCTCTACCTAATTTCACCAGTGTTAACAATGATGCTGGGATAGGATTCATTCTTAATATGCTGAATAATAGGTATATAAATGGAAAAAACTCATGAAAATAGAAAAAAAAGTTTTAAACTGCTAAGAATAGCAACTTGATTCTGAAGTATGGTAGTAGTAGGTTTTGTTTGCAGAGTGAGGCATAAAGAGTATTTTATCAGAGCTTGTGTGAAGTCTAGAGTTCCTTGTGAATATATGTTCACAGGAAACATTCTCTCTCCATTCACCCTCTCCTCAACAGGATTCTGAGGATTTCCTTTTGATAGTAATATGGAAAACTCAGTGCACTCCTATCTCCCTGCAGTTCTTTCCACAGCTCACTTGCTACTCTGATCTATTGTATTTCAAGACAGTACATTGTTTAAAAAGTCATTTTCATTTTTAAAGTATTTTTCTCTTCCATCTTATAACACTAGAAGTACAATGAAAGCAATTGTTCATTGTTTTGAACTCTGAGTCTCAGTCATTAATTTAAGTCCTGGTTCTGCAAGATGCTCTGCATGAGCACAGGCATTTTGCCTGCATAAAGGCTTTATATGATCTTGGACATAAAGAAAGTAGTATTTTCTGTATTATTTTGTCTCTACTTCCTGTGGAGACTTAATTGAAGCCAGTCAGCCCAGGTTCTATTTTTAAATACAGTTATTTAACAAAGTATCATATCAAAACAATTTGCTATCTTTCCTTCTTCTAAAAATATAATAGCATAACCATAATTAAGAAGCTGTGGGATCATATAATGCTTTTTCTTTTCTTTTTTTAAAGAATAATCAAATTATTAAGTCAACTCCCACAGCTGAAAATTGTGGCATAGTTTCAGTGAGTAAACCTATCTAAAGCAAGAAAAATAAAATGAGATAAGAAAAGAATCTTCTATATTCAAGAGGAATGATGGGTGTTTAATTGTATATGCAGTTTGGTGTCAATGGTGAAAATCATGGTGATATTTGGATGTTTTCAGTAAACCAGAATTTCTCTGAATAGTGTGATATTGCCTTGACAGACAGGCATCCTCCAGTTGCTAAATATTCAGCATAATTAAAAAATCCAATTGCTTTGTCTAATGAGTAGGACTACTTAGTATTTATGGAGAACTTCCTGTGTTCATAATGAAAGCTTAGAGGTCAGAAAGTATGTCTAAAGAGAAGGACATGAAAGAAAATCTTGCTTCAGATAAGAGAAGATGAAAGGATTGGAAAAAATAGTTTTTTGATAAATAAAGAGTTTCTACAAGGAAGGTTGTAATTTTTTATTTATATTGGGAATAAGATGAGAAATAGTGGTATAGAATTGAAATATGATTTTATCTATGTAATGGGAAAAATATTTTTTTGAGGACTAATAAGGTCTGGAATAGTTTAGAATCTCCACTATGGGATCTTCATATGAAAGTTCAGCTAAATATTCCTCTGAAATATTTTAAATTTAATATTTTTAATTAAAAAATAAATTTAAAAATAATTTTTATATAAGGTTAAAAAATAAATTTAGCCAATTTGTGTTGTAATGAAAAAAAAAAAAAACCAAAAAAACAATAAGGTATGTTGAAACAAATACAAACTTAAGTCATTATACTTCAGAAACTTTTCAGCATCAGTGAAAAATAAATAAAAAGAGATGGATAAAAGAAGGAATAGGCAAATTGCAATTAACCTCCTTTTGCCACAGAAGATGTTCCAGACATCTACGGGGATATTCCATATAACTTCTCTATTTATAGTTTTTCCCATTCACAGCCATGTCTGATATCCTGACCTGGGTGTAAACATAGTTTTCAGTTCTCTTTATGAAGGAAGGCACCTTCCTCTATCCAGTGACACCATTTGTTTGGGAGTGACTCCATCCTACAGTCTTTGAAAATGTGCAGTTGATCCCACTAGAAAAATGGTTGAGAAGCACTGGTTTAAGTGCAGTGACTCAAAGATGAATAAGATCCAAGAAAATTTGCATTTTTCATAAAGAAGCAGCAGAGGTAGAAAAGAGTGGATGTTGACCTCTTTTATGTTTGATATTTTATTAGAAACTTTACAACAAAGACTCAATTATCCTTAAAGAAAGGCAGAGTATTTTAAATTTACAATACCATAAATTTTAGGACCAAATGTAAAATATGGAAAAATCTTTCTGCCATAATAATTTATTAATTTCTATAATCAAGATTTTTTTATGGACTAGACTGTCCATTTGATGGAATTATAACTATAAAAGTTTTTTAAAAACTCCTTGAAAGCAAAATTAATAGTTTACAGTACTTGGGGATTGGAGCTAGATGTTTCTTAAGGTCCCTTCCAGCCCAAACTATCCTATGCTCCCAGTAAGTAAACACTGAAAACTATTTGCAATATTTATGTTCCTTATCTATTAAAATAGGTGTTAACAGAAAAACTGGAATACTCTTTTCAATAACAAATTTTAAAAGTTTGACCTTCAGACCAGAATTACAGATTTCCTTCTATCATGACCCTCTTTATCTTTTCATTACTGCTTGCAAATACTGAGTACTGGATAAAAGGAACTGTGATTGATTTTTGTGGCCTGGGCATAATCAGGAAAGTACCTTCTGCTCTCAGAATCTGTGTGCTTCTCTTATGTTTGCCTTTTGTCTTCAAGACTGGGTTTGAGTCAAGCGTTCATTCCCATCCATACTATTCTTTTTCTTATTTTTGTTGCTTTGTCATTACCCATGTTTGTATTTGTAATTAAATTTTTGGTTGCATTAAGGCTTGTGATGTACTAGCAGCTTTATTCTGACAGTAACAGCCTAGAAATAACAATGTATAAAATTGTTGCCTCAATGCAAAGAAGTTATTTTTGTTTGGTTCTCCTATTACCCACATACAAAAAAAGTAATAGTAGAAAAGCATTGTATGTAGGCCAGAGAAAATGTCCAAGGAACTTAAAAGTTAAGCTACCTTTGACAAACATAATCTGTAAGATTTATTTTATTCCTAGTTCTTTATTTTAAACTCACTAGACACTTTGCACTCCCAGGCAAGGTAAACCTGATACCTTTTTGCTTAGAACTTGTGTTTATTTTAGATTATGTTTTCTGGAGCAGGGTTAAATCAAATACATTTCAAATGTATACAAGAACATATATATTCTAGGATTATAAGGTGAATTTCCCATGAAACTAAAAGAAAGTATAAACATCTATGCTATTATACATTTCCACTAAAAAAAGAAAAAATTACATTTTTTTAAAAAACTATGTAAGGTTTACATTAAAGGTATTCTTGAACTAATAACTTCTCACATACTATTAGTTATGACTAAGTTTCTTGAGTCTAGCATAGAGAAGGTCAAAACTCTGCTTTCTGGAGGGAAAGGAAAAAGGAGGAAGGTCTGTTCTCAGAGCTATCAGCCTGCTCTTCTCTTTGTCCTCCATCCTTTGTGTTTCTCAGTAGGAATATGTATTTCAAGATAAAAGGAGATTTTTCTCCTATTCCATGCCAAATTTCAAAGGCAGGCCTTATACACTTTAATGGCTTCTCATTCCCAAGCTACATGAATATCTAGTAGGAATTTTCCTCTCAAAAAGGAATTGGTGAGATAGAGCATGTATTTCTAATTTAGTTCGTCTTTTTCTAATGAATGAAAATTCCATGACTGTTCTTAGCATTGGACTGTTCATTCAGCACTCTTAATCAGATTCACATTCTGTAATTTATGGCAGAATATTGACCAAGAAATGGGTATATTCCCTTAAAAAATATTTTTAATTGTTTCAGCTAAGTGAATGAGAAGGGCCTTAGCCTCTGTAGGATGTCAAACTCATACAGCTCCTGCTTAGCTTAATGGCTGATCAAGATCCACGATGGTTACTTTATAGAGTAAATTAAGATCTTTTTTAATATCATTTAACTAAAGCAACTTACTAAACAAAACTTAAAACAGACTTCAATATCATTGCAATTCAGACTGTGAGGAGTGGCTACACTACTTTTTTTTTTTCTTGGATAAAATATCTTGCATTTCAATTTTACCAGTATCAAAAGGTATTTTCTTACTCAAATTTTTATTTTATTACTGTGCATATAGAAATAAAACCAGTTCTGGAAAAATGGCAGTCACTCTTTCACTTAGTGTCTTATTAATATAGTGCTTTCTGCAATTTGTCATGTATTTGAATAATTAAAATCTAGTATAATGTGTGAATAGTTAATTTGAGAGATTTGTAATATCTTATGGACAGTGCCATTACTTCTGTACTATGATAGATTCCCTGCTTTTGCTATCTTTTCCTTGCAGTTTATCAAATGACCACGAATTTTTTTGTGGGGGGAACAAAACTGAAACTATAGCTCAGAAAGAAGAAAAAATAAGGATGTGACCTGAAGCACCAGATTTAGAAAGCATTCTTCTCTATTGAAAGTGTAACTAACAGAAGAAAAAAATGCTTTTCATAAACTGTGGTAATGATCTGTAATCGATGAAAGGCTGTTTAACTTCCAGTAACAAAGATATACTTTATGAATATGAAAATAAAATAACCATATCTATATTCTGTTTCTGGATATATGTTTGTCAAGATCCCTAAGTTCTTACGCAGAAAAATCTTTTTGAAGGCTTTGAATCTACTTTTAAAATACGTTCTTGTTTTCAACGCTATTTAAAAATATCTGTTCATACTTCTCCAAAATCTTCAATCAGACAATCTTGTAGCAGCTTTCCACAATAAATATCAGTTTTATTTCTAGATTAATAAAATCCCTTTTTTTTCTGCTATGACAAGCATAGGGAGACAACAGAGGAGAAGCAAACTTCTCTCCCACATGCAACTAACCTGTCATTTTTAATTCAGTATGTATGCATAGTGTTTGTCTATTCAACTCTTCATCTTTTTGTTGGTGTGAAATGAAAAGTAAAAATAGAAACCCTTTATATTAACACAAATCATACAATATCAAAGCTGGACTTTATTTTCACTGTTTTTGCCAACAACTTCACAGTAATAATAATTGCTGTTAAACAATTCACCAGACCCTGGCTCCATTTCCAGTGCTACCAATGGACTTTGCATAATGAATTTTGCAGGACTTTATCTCAACTATTCCATCTATAACACTAGATAATGATATTCTTTTTTATACAAAGTAGGAATTGCATAAATTACTGAACATTATTATTTTTTAAGTATCATTATGCCTTATATGGATTTAAAACTGAAGTTCAAATATTCATTTCTTCAGCAAACGCAAAGTTTCTTCTTATCACTCAGAAACCACACATTCATAAATGTCAATTTTGTGGAATCACATTTCTGATCATTATCACTTTTAATGCATATGTTAAATTATCTATCATGTAGAACAAGAATAATTCAATTCATCTCAAGATTACTTTATAGCACTCAAAGTTCTCCAGGAGTACTGTTGGAATTTTTATTGCTTTCATTTTCAAGTGTTAGTTTGGTTTTCTTTTTCTTCAGATAATACATATATTTAACATTTATTGACATGTGACATGAAGTCTTTTTTGTGGAAATCTGTAGAAAACTGACACTTGGCTTTAGATTGGAATGTACTTTGGTAGTTTCTGATGAGTAAATTGTAATAGCACAAAATTAAAGGTGAGCAAATAAGTTGTTTTAAAGAAGCTGCTCTTGTGATGTCTGAACTTTCTCATTTTAACTACTTTGAACAAAGTATTTTCCATTCTTTTAAAAAAAGTTTTATTAGTTTTCCTTTGAGTAGTACAGTGTTATTCTCTTGGAGGTTAAGACATCTGCCTTTTGGGGGTTTTGTATCCTGTTCTGTGGAGCATTTCAAGTAAATTCTGCCCTTTCTTACTGAAGGAGATGAACCCTAAACTCTTTCCTCTTTTTCAAAATTCTTCCCTGGCAAATAATCTCTTCCTGTTGAGTGGTCAATGATTGTGCTGCACACTGGATAGAAACAAGAACTCCACTACTCAGGAAGCACTAAGTAAAATTAAACCAAATACAGGAAGGATAACTGTAAAATAACAGGCAGAAAGAGAATGGAGTTGAAGGTGTTCTTGTCCATCTTAACTAAGTCTTTTTGGAGATGTGCTTCAAGGTTGTCCTTGCTAATACAAAATACAGCAATGGCATGTTCTTATGGATAGCATGTTGCCATATGTATGACATGCACAGGAACCACAGGTGAGACATAAGATCTGAACTTAGTTTTAATGGAATCGTTGCCAAGGCAGTAACTCAAACACACCTCAGGAATGCTGGAAGTCAACAGCTGATTATATATTCTAGCAAGCACTTGCTAAAAGGAAAAATCTTACAGGAGGAATTAACATGGTAACATGGAAATATATACATATATATATATATACACACACACACACACACACACACACACACACACACACATATATATATATATATATAATATATATATTTAACCACAACAGCTATACACTGTTTTTTTGTCTATGAAGGAATTTTTCATTCATCTGTAGTGACTTCCTCAAGAACCTTCATTCATACATTAAGATTTTCCAGGTAGCTGAGTCAGGTTTAATATTTTTTTGTCATCGTTGTTAGCCAACCTTACGTTTTCAGACAGCTGATTCTTTATCATCAGCTGTGTCATCTACTTCATCGTGTACTTCCTGGCTGATAAACTACTAGTGTTTGGTGCAAGATATGCATCTTATTACTTCACTAGGTAGAATTATTGCAAATGGTTATTCAATCTAATTATTTTGGTGGCAAATGGGACTTGTGTTGGTGTGTCCAGGCCTGTATATGTGGTTTATATTCAACTCCTGTAAGCCATGCTGTGTGACTTTGGTTTTGGTCATTCATGCTGCTCTGGTTTTGTGGCTCCAGAATATGTTAAAAATCCCTCTTCAGAAAAGTCCAGCTTGGAATACTCATGTTTTAAACCACTTCACTTTGCTGTCTATGAAGATAACCTGGGCTCTTCTAGGCTGTCAACAATAAACTCATACATTGCTCTTCTAAAGCTTCTCTCTTCTATGATCGTGATAAAATTTCTCATCTACCCCTAGAATCTGACTTTCAGGGAAATTGTTTTTAAAGCTTGCTTTATTCTCATGAGCTAATTTAAAGCCATTCACACAAAATGGAAGAGTACTTCACTTAAGAAGTTCTTGATTTTTTTTCCCATTTCTCCTTGGTTTCTTTTTCTGTCAAATATTCCAAACCCCAGCTGCATGATAAGGATTGGTCCCAGTAACTTTGTGTTTTCTACATCTTAAGGTCACTTTTGATCGGCTTCTAGTGACACTTTTAGTAACATTATTGCCTTGTCCAAGAGTAGGGTAGAGAAGTGTCAATAAAGTCAGACAAATCTTAGCAATATCTATATGCTGTCTGGCATCCAGATGGACCTACCCTTTAACATTGTGATAACAAGCTAGATTGGCAAAATTAAAGATAAGTTATCTGTTTCCATTACATTATAGTCATTCAAATTACATTTTTGAATACAGGAAGTTATTTATTAGTTAAATTATGGAGTGCATCCATTATTAAATACTGATTTATATTTTTCCTGGAGCCCCTGTTTATCACAGATAGTAAATTGCAGATTTTTTTTTAAGATTGGCTTACAGCTATTGACAGATGCTTTTACTATATTCTTCTCAACATATGTACAGGGAAAGGTGATGGTGCAGGAGATTTATGTAATGTTATAGCAGCTCATTACTTTTAGAACTCCATTTTATTGCTATGTTAAAGATGCATTAACAGATGAAGACACTGGAAAATTGGAAATCAGAAATGAATAAACAACAACATCCAATGGAATCAGCATTTTATTTGCTTATCCAGAGAAATCTTCTGCCAATTTATTTAGATGTATAAGAAGATGTATAATATGTTATAATTAGATCTGACCATGTAGTATAAAAAGTAGTGTGTATTAAGGAATTCAAACAAAAACAAAAAAAGTAGTTGTGTTTTGTTTGCACCACTCTTTCTGTGGAATCTGGGTGGATACAGAGGATTGGAAAGTACAATATGGAAGTTGGTCTTAGCTCCACTGATGACTTGGCTGTATTCCATGTGATTCCTTTGTAGGCAGAGGTCAGATTCACACTCAAGCACAACTCTGATCTTACTGTGGAAATACCAAGGCCGGGACCATAACCTATGGCATGAGAATGAATGGGGTTGGTGGCAGTGAAATCGAGTTAATAGATTGCTCATATTTAACCCCTCATATTTAATGGCCAGCTGGCTTAACTGCTTTCATAGATGGCACTTTCATGCCGCAGAACTTAGCATAATAACTTGTCTTTCACAAAAACATAATGTGGGTGCCCAAATATATTTTCCAGAGGGGTATACAATGTTGCTTTGTGTACAAGAAGGTGCAGAGAATCTAATTTTTCAGAACTTTTATCCAGTGGTCAACTATTTTTGTTTTGAAGTTCATGCTTTACATTCAACTTTCAACTGAGTGTAGCTAGGTATCTTGGTTAGAATTATTTCTGTTCAAGCCTTGAAAGCTTCAGTATTACAAGCACAGAGCCAGATAATCACAGTTCTGTTGTCTCTTAAGCCAGCTGTTATCTTTGAATTTCATTCAATATCTCTGAATTTCCTGTGGCCTATGGAATTAGTGGCCATCAGTATACGGTAACACATCAGCAGTTCCTGGGGAATTCCTGTGGGACTCTGTCTGACATGAAGATTCCAACCTGCTGTGTCCAGAAGACATCACCTCTGTATCTCTTCCTCCTCTTCCAGAGAAGTCAGAATGGGACAGTAGTCAGATCCCAACCTAAAATGTATTCCCTGAGAGCATATGGAAGTGTATCACTGGTGCTGACTCTTGCAGAAAATCCTTTGTTTCTGATCACATTAATATTGTGGCTAGTGGTATCAGCGCTTTCTGTGCAGGGCTCTCTAAGTAATTGAGACTCTGTACTACAAGGACTTATATTTCCAAGAAGATGATTTTACCTTAAATAGGTTAAAATCCTCTTTGACATACAGGCAGTATTTATTTATTTATGAAAGAAAACAACTCTATTTGTGAGTTTTAATAATCTGAATAAGTTAGCTCTTTAATATTTCCTTTCTCTCATTTTAAGGCATTTTTTCCATCCCTAATTGCTTTTGTGAGGTTTTTTTTTCTATTTAACTAGATATAAGATACTAATATTGTTATGCATACAGTATTGTTGTGTTAGTGTCACAAATTTTATGTACTGATTAAGTCTAAGCATATCCTTTTTTTATATATGATTTTTAAAACTGCACCTTTTTGCCTTAGACTGAATCACTGCTTTCCAGGACATGGGAATTAACCTTAATATGGATTCTGTACATTCTTTGCTAATCATTTTTTATTCGTCATTTATTTTAATCATTCATGATTTCTTTTCTAGTCTGCTTCAAACATTGTATTTTATAACAAGTTATTGATGAAAAATGTACGTAGCATTGCCTCGTTCTGGTAATTTAATTATGATTTAATCCCACAGAAGCTGTTCAAAAATGTTGGTCTCGATGATGACAGCTCTGATTTGACATCTGTCAGTTCTGAATTCATTCCATACTTAATACCACGCAGTGTTGCTTTGTTCTCATGATTAATATTATTATGCACTATCCCAATGAAGAACTGTTGTATGAAGCTGGCTTCATCACAAAGATATGGAATTAAAAAATAAAAAAAAAAAACTTTATAATGTAATTATCTAGAAATTAACTATAGAAAACCTACTGCAGACCATGTCAGGACTTTTTATTATGCCAATACCATTTATAAAATACAACTTAGAGAACCGTAAGACTGGGTGTTATTTGTCAGCTTTTAATTTTCTTTGTGTCTGTATTACTTTTAAAAAACCAACATAATTTTAAAGAAAGGAAATAGAAATCCAATGTAGAAGGTCCATTTGAAACACTTACTGGTGTTTTTCTTGTTTCTGCAGTATGCAGTGTACCACTGATTTTTCCAAAACATAAAGTTCAAAGAAGGTGAAATGCAATGGTTTTTTCCATAAAAATATGTACAAAAAACCCCTAAGGTTCATATTCATAATTTTTCCAGAAATGCTTGCACACTCATCCATTCAGTGCAGAAGCTTTACCTTCTGAGTTATCTCACAAACAAAAAGCAATTTCTCTGTGGAGGGCTTGAAGAGATCCCTTCAAAATCAGGATTCAGTTACAAGTACAACTTACAAGAATTTGGCAAATGATCTCAGCTAATGAGAAAATTGTGATCTGCTTGTGTATATTGTTGAAAGTAGAAAAATTGGCTCAATTTGCTCAGTAAATTATTCATTCGAAGTTACTCATTCATCACTAACAAAAACGCCGTCTTCAAATATTTCATCTATTTGGTGTTTCATTTGCAATGAAAACTGATTTTACAATCTGTCATTCCTACAGCTGTTCTAGAGAACTAGAGAAATCTTTATCCTCACAGCAAAATGAAGCCTCTATTCTTCCATGTCAGAAATTTTTTAAAAAAGTATTCCAGATATAAAATGCCTCACATTTTTTAGGGGAAAAAAATCCAGTAGAGAATCCGTCAATACAAGACTAGAAACCAGGAAAGTATTTGGTACCATACAGCAAATACTGATCTATGCTGTCTCTTCCCAGTAATTTTAACTTGTTTGTTCTCATTTATTAACACTTTGGGTATGTAGTTAGCTCTAGGGAAAAGATTTTGGAGTGGTTAACATATGTGTGAATTTTCCCCAAATGGCTTTGAACAATAGTAGAAGAAAGGTCACAGGGTTAGGAGATAAACAACTGTCACTGTCATGACAGGCAGCTGAATGCTTGGAGCAGCATGATGGAAAGGATGATTTGAATTGCATCAGAAGAGGACTTCCAGGACTGTGAAGTCTGGAACTTCTCCAAAAGGATCAAATATGACTGGAAAAGCAGTTGACAGGAGCTGATCCACATTATGTATGCTGCAGCTTCCTGCTGACTTACTAAGCTGAGAAAAAAAATAGGCAAGTAGAATAAAATAGGGAAAATAAACTCATATTTGGAGCATTTTCCACATCTATATGGGGAGATGGAAATGTTAGGGAAAGCTAGTAGGATGGACAAGAAGTCCAGGAAAACAGAGTGTTGACATATTTTCTTTTATGTGTTTAGAGAGTATCCCAGAACATTTCCTTAAAAATACAGAATTTAAACCAGAACATTTTCAAGAATCTCTGTGTAACTAATGCCTGAACTGCAGAGCTGAACAGGATGCAAAATAGAGAAACGATGAATGTTGCACAAATGGATATCCTCAATACCAAATAGCAAATCTATTTTCATGCTGTTGTTATGAAGCTTCCTGTGTTAATTTTGTTATGTCAAATTACTAATAAATCAGTGGCAATTTTATGTGCATCACAACAAAAAAGGACATTTATTTCTTTGAAAATATACCATGTATATCTCAGTAAACTGAGATAGTAAACTAAGAAATCAATGCATTCATGTATACCTTAACTTTAACTTGCTATAATAAGATATTCAAATAATTCACCAGTGTACTCAGTATTTGAGAATATAATGGTAACCTGGACCACTACTTGTTTTTCTAAGTCAGGAGAATTATGTCATCCAAACTGTTTGCTTACATGGATATTCTATTGCATACAAGAATTAAGAAAAAAAAATAGACCTACTTTGGTGAACGTGATACTATTAATAGGTTTTTTACATTTTGAACAAGTGGTGGTCCATTAAAATCTTGACACTATTGGGTAATGAAAGAATTCACAAGGTATATAAGCAATTTGAAAATTAAAAATATCTTCAGTTTTAGCTCATTCCTTACCATTAGCTATTTAGAAAGATCACACTTGCTGAGTGCTCTACCCATTCTGATTTGGACCTCAAAAACAATAAAATACATTCACTTTCGTAGTGGGACAATTACTTGAAATAAACAAGTCTCAAATTCCATATGACAGGAATATTTATTTAAATATGAAAAAGTAAGGGATATAAATGGTAGAGAATCAGAAGCAAAGCCACTACTTTCTTATGTTCATCATTAATTTTACTTCAGTATAGAAAAACTTTAAACTCTTGAAAAAAGCAGAAATATAAAAAAAAAGTTTCAATTTTTAACTTTCATGCATTTATTGTTTTGATAAAAGATTGACTGATGCATTCTTTTATGCATGATTTTTTAGTCTGATGGTTGGAGTGAAGCAGTTAGGCTGAAGTAAAAAGCAAAAAGTTAACTAGTAATAACTTTCAGGAACCAATCTATTATAATAGAACAAGATAGGAGTGGTTATGAGATATTGAAGGTAATAACTGAAGGGCTTCATCAGATGAATCATGAAATTGTATTTCCAGTGTCAGAACCCAGAAATTTGGAAGATATTCCTTCTTCAGAAGGAAAGTAAGATGGTTCTGATTCCAAGATTCCGAAATTGTCTTAGAGCATAAATCATACTTGAATGTGATGAGTGAGAGAAGAGCTTAATATGCCAACAGATCATCTCTCTCTGCTATGAGAGACACTTACCTAGGGAGGCTTCTCTTTCTTCTGTCATCTACACAAATATTGTTATGCTAAAGCTTTACTAATGTAAGATTTACTTGGGAAGAGAAGTTAAAAGTGAAGTATATCTAAGCTCATGAAAAGGAATGCTTTCTGATGCAGATTTTGTAATATCTTGAAAAATTTGATGTATTGTTCATATAAAATATGAAACAGCTTGTCCTTTCATTGCATAATTGGAGAAATACTACTTTCTTGCTAAATATCCCCATGATTTTATGATTTTATATTTAACACTCAAATGCTTGTTTGCTTTTACAGATTTAACTAAATTATTAGATCATTTTGTAATAAAGTTTGGATTTTGTTATAACAGAATTTTTAAATCAGGGAAAAAAAAAAGCTGTAAGGCAAATTTTCTCCTTCAAGAAATCTGGTGAGAGCAGGTTTGAGTACTACTTTAAAGAAAAGCTATTCCCCAGATTTAGAATCAAATCAATGCAATGGTGATAATTAATGTTACAGCAATAGTGTGGCAGTAAAAATGTACACAAAATGAATGCTTACAATATCCTGACTGAAGCAAAAAAAGTCTGCTTTTAATTGCTGTTTCTGCTTAGAATGTAGCATATTGGTATTACTCTTAGTTATTAGAGATGAAAAGAAATATTTTGCACATCTGTGACTTTCCCTGATTTCCATCAATCATTTCAAATATTTATTGTTGCTGTACTTACAGTATTTCTTTTAGAGTAAAAGTATAAATGCAAATCATATTAACATGTAATATTAAATGACTATTAGTATATATTCACAGAAAAGCAACGGTCCTGTGGTGTGTGATAAAGTGTGTAACTACAAACAGTTTCAATCAGAGGAAAGCAACTGGGGAAAAGTACATTAGGAGCTTGAATAAAAAAGCTGTTCGCAATCAGTTACAGCTGAGTGCAACAAAAATTACTTTCTAGGGATCAAAGGAAATTAATGATTGACCAGTGTAACCAGAACATCCCACAGCATGTTGAATATTTAATGCCATGCTACTTCTGCCCAAAACAATCTGAGGTTTGGCATATATCCACCAAAATAGCTCATCACTAATTAATTTGCCATGTCATTTTGCATAAAATTAGTAATTAATACTACTCACCATGCACGATAGTGAACTTTTTTCAGTTAAAGATTCAATCTCAGTAGTTTCAAAAGCTTTATGAAATGGTCATTTTTTATTATTCTTAGAAAAGAACTTGCACATTGAAAAAGGTATTGCAGTCAGAAGGAAGGATATATCAAAGTTTATAGACCAAATATATTTGAGGTTGTTCAAGGTCAATGAATTTTTCCCTCCACTTGCTTGAAATTATGAGTAATAGAATATGAATAACTGGTACTCCAGCTGAAATGAACTACAGTGATGTGTAACACTATATTTAGCTGTCTTTTAAACTGTTGCAGTCTCATTTAACAGGTTCCAAATTAAACCTGCATTCTTCACCATTTTAGAGGGAACATTTAGCCTGAGGTTTTGCAAATTGATTTGAAGAATTTCCAGTAATTATTACTTGAGATGCAGAAAGAATGCATTCTTTGAAGAAGCACTTAGGGTAACCATTGCAAGCAGTGGTCTTGAATAAATTTTAAAAAGTGTTGTTATAAAATTTGGAGTTTGCCTAGTGGAAAAAAAAAAGAATATTGCTATATAGAAGAAGTTGTGAGTTTGGGTCATTTTCTTAATCTGTTTATTCCTCACACAGATGTTTTTAAGTGAAGTAAAACACAATTTATTCTGAGCAATTGTGCAATACCAAACCCCAAGACCTGCAGTGCTACAGTCAAAAAGCCTAGAGAGTCATTGAAAGCTAACATTGCTCTGTGAGAGTCTGCAATGAGCAGGAACAGCCTTGTAGCAGAGAAGTCAGAGGCTGGCAGATCACTAGTAATTAAATTAATAGCATTGAGCCCAAGGCCATGTTTCTTCATCTTCTGTTTCTCATATTGCCTCTCATGTTTTTCTGTGATAATCTTTTCATGTTTCTTATTCCTAATTAACACTTGTTAACACTTTTTTTTTTTCCCTTTGGCTTCTTTTGTGTTTTTAGTTCTTTCATATAGTTTTGTTTTCATTCTTCATGGTATGTGTGGCTTCCCTGTTGGCTTATCTCTCCATTCATTTTTTCTGGTGCTCCTATTACCCTCCCGCTTTCACTGTTACCTTCTCCATTTGCTTACTGCCTCCTTTCTTTCCTTGTGCCACATGTCTGACTTCTCCTTGTTTAACTGCAAAGGTTTTGTGTCAGAAAGGACTCTTACAGCACTTCTGAGAGTGCCTTCTAATTCCATGTGAAACATTTGAGTGATGTTAGTCAAAGAACTGGTTTTTTGCTTTTCCACCAAAAATTTTCAGGCCCTTTTCAAAGCTATGTAGTTCGGTCTGCTCTAAGCACGTATTTTAGGATTGTAGCTACAGTGAAATGTCATGGCAGCAACTTAAACAGTAGCAATAATATTATATAAAGTGTGAATGGTATACAGTGAGTATAAATCTCAGCGTGGTTCACGGTTTCTTTAGTAACTAGTAGTCCACATGTGCATTCATCTGTACTGAATTTACAGGGGATGATGCAGTGTAGTATAGTGATACACTGAAGTTTTTCTAACCTAAAAATATGTTACCATGCAAACTCCCAATCTAAGTTATTTATTAGAGGTGGAATTGGTTTTTTTTCTTCCAATATTATCCCTTCAAGACAGGCAGTGACGATCAACATATTTGAAAAGTAGGACTTCTCGCACAGCAGGTCTTCAGGACAAGGTTATGCAGTCT
>VZRX01012428.1:231524-271806 GCA_013398075.1 Notiomystis cincta
ATGGGATGGGATGGGATGGGATGGGATGGGATGGGATGGGATGAGATTGGCTGTGTGAGGAGGCAGGCGGGAACCCCTCGGGTTACTGGAGCCGCTACAGTGGAGGGGGATTGGCTGCAGCTGTGGAAGTCTCTGATGCTGAGAGCATGATTGACAGAGAGCCTCCTGAATGGTCCAACTGGGAATTTGTTTAACACCCCCCTTACCATCCATGTAAAAATGTTAGTAGGTCTTGACTTCTAGAAATAGTGATGGTAGCAGATTTTTTTTTTAAGTTTTCTTTTTTTTCTTCCCTAGAAATCAGCATGTAAATGTTCCAAATGCATGCTGGATCTGATTCTCACGGTGTGAGAAGTTTCTCAGTAGGCAGGATGTCCTGGTTTAGAAGCCATGGGATAACGGAAATTCTGTTAGTGCTGTGGTTTTAAACAGAATGTTTTTTAAGGGAAGGTGAATTGTAATGCTTTCATAACAAAATTTGGACAGCAAGCAGTATAGGGAACATTTATTATTTCTTTTTTTACGCTGTTGTCATAATGTTTTGCACAGGAGTGTGGTATTGTGAAGTGCAATGCTACACAGAGAGTGACAAAGAAATTTCTGTTAGAACTTGTTATAAGCCTTCTAGTTTGGAATTATAAAGGAAGAAAAGAAAGACCTGTCTTTATGAGTCAGAGGATGCCAAGTAACCAGGCATGAAAAAAAGAAACTCAATCACTGCATGAGTTGAGAAAGTATATCCACTACCAACAGAGAGAAAATAAATCTGTGCAATAACAAAGAATATTTTTTTACAAAATAAAAAGTGAAATATTTTCAGTTGGAAATCAGCAGCAAGTTTCTAATTTCTGAGAAGAAGGTCTAGAATTCCTTTTCGTGAAGGTAGGGTAGCTAGAAATAAAGATGAACACAGGAGCTTGATTTATAAACTCTGGTTGCTGCTTATCTTGGGCAATAAGCTAAGTATCTCTTCAGAGAAGAGAAACTAATGTAGAGGTGGCCAGTTAATAAGAATTATTCATGCTTCCATTCTCGTTATTCTCGATTATTCACATTTTATCTTAATTCTTACAGTTCACTTCTGGAGAAGGTCTGTCTCTCTCCATTTTCTTGACCTTAATACCATGACATAAAATCAACAGACATACAATCCTTTAAACATTTAACGGCACACTTTGCCGAGAGAGGGAGGATGTGTGCTAATGTCTTTGCAAACAATTCCATGGGTGAAGGTATGGGGTGAACGTCTTTGAAATGGGACTTAATGTCTCTGTTAACTTCGGGCAGCAGGTTTGGTGCAGAGCCCGGACAGCCTGGCTCCCGAAACAGACAAGGGGCTGCACACGCCGGAGTTTCCGAGCTTTGGGGTAAAATGACAGGTCCCAGAGGGCACAGTCGGTTCGGGAAGGCTGAACTTCCCAGTACCTCAGCCGGCGGGGAAGGGAAGAGGGCAACACGCGGCCGGGAGTTCAGGATTAAAGGAAGCTGCGCCCTCCAAAACCTCGGGAGAGAAAACCCCGCGGGGCCGTGCCCCGATGGACTCTGTCTTTATTCGAATAAAGTCGCAGGGCTCCTCTGTCTCCTTTATGGACACTGGCTTTTCTTGTGTGATTTTCCGTACAACCTCTTGGATGGGCTGAGTAGGGAGCAGTTTGTGTTGTCTTGCTCCATGGCTGAATGCTTTGCAATGGCAACAGCCTTCTAATTCCTGACAGTACAGGAAAAGCAAAAGAAGCCAGATTTTCATATCTCTATAATAAAACGTCACTCTACCACAGCTTGAATTGCCAGTACAATGTGATGGTTTTTTGTTTGTTTGTTTGTTTGTTTGTTTGTTTGAAAGGAGACTTCTTCTTTAAATTTGGTTGATTAATTATGTCGTAGTACATTATGAGAGTGCTTTATTCCTGATTAAGCTACATTCTTACTGAGCCTTTTTACAAGTTTTACCTGATGTAAAGCATGATTTAGATATCATAGCAATGTAAATATTGGGGGGAAATTGTTTTCTGTAGCCTAAATGTGAGTTTACAAATACTTACCAAGAAAGAAACTTGAAGTAGACTTTCCAAGTGAATTGATAGATTTATGCTGAGTTAATAGAACAGTTTGCAGCCTGGGGTTTAAATACTAATACTGATGATTTTTCTTTTATGGAAAAGAATAAATGGAATGAAATCCACCAAAATAGATGCCAAATTCTTTTGCTAATAAAAAGATATGAAGAAAATTATCATCCTCATTATTCAAACATGAGTGCCTTTATGGAATTATTTAGGTTGGAAAAGACCTAAACATCATGAAACCCAACTGTAACTCAGCACTGCCAAGCCCACTACTAAAGCATGTCCCTAAGTGCCATGTCCACATATCCTATTTATAGTTCCCCAGATCCCCTTTTTTAGATGAGTATTTAGATGGGTGGATTAGCAAAGCAAAAGAAAATTTGGTAGAAAAAGAACATTTTTTTTTAAATGTGTATGGAGGAATTCGCACATAAAATATTAAAGAATCATTCATTTAATAACATTTTCTTCCAAAGAGTTATCTTTCTTCACAAAAGATTAAGAGTTTAAATCATAATTTAACTGGTCCTGAGAAACCATTCTACTTTCTCTGTTCTAAAATGCTTGATAGGAATGGCTCAAGATAAGAGCAGCTCTCATGGCTATGAATCTTAAATACTACTTATATGCTACTTATATGCTACTTTGCCATTCATTCTGTTACTGACATAAGATCTGTTGCTGTAGAACTTTCATGGCATTTTCTTGATGTTGGAGTAAGCTATTTGGTGTCTTTTAGAGAGTAAGAGGGCTGTTTAAAAGCACATCTACATTTTCAGATACCACAATTAAATTTACCAATGAAGACTCTATCTTTAAAGTCTTTTTGGATACTTTAAAGCTTTTCTTTGATTGGTTTTTTGTCTGTTAAAGAAAATTATTGTCTTAGAAAAGAAGTGGAACATGCCATGCAGGAAGAACTCTGTGTTTCACTCCTAAGAGCAATTGAAATCAAAAGTAGGAAACTATGAAAGGAAATTAACTCCAATACTAAAATTCTCTCTTGTGTCTACCTGTCCTGTAGTGTAATATTGAATTTTTTAGGTAGACATATATTCAAAGCCTCTGTGGTATTGAAAAATAAATTATATTTAGATGGGTAGATTTTCTTCTAAAATGTATTTCCTATTCTTCTCACTTAAATGCATCCAATGTTTTTAAAATATCTCTCTTGCTCATGTTCATTATTGAAAAATGTTTTATATTTTTCTTAGTCTTCATATATTCTATGTCATATGTACTCACATGGTTCATTTAGACCACAGAATAACTTCAAAGCAACTATTAATATATCTGAAGAGAGAAAACATGCCATTTATCACAGCTCATGTTTATAAGGTGGATCATTCTTTTTTGTTTATATTGCATTGCCTGTAAAGAATCTATAATTCCTTCAAAAATAATGACATTCTATAAAGGCAACAAATGTTTATTTGGAGGAGTATTTATTTTCTTTTCCTTTCTGTTTCTGAGTCTCTAGGGTATATTCAGTTCATATTTTCAGTATTTTTCCTCAAACACAAGCATCTTTATTTACTCTGTTTTTGCAGAAATGAAGGTGACAGTTAGATCAAGGAGAGGTGTTTTTGAGAAAACCAAGCATTAATAATCTTCTGAAAAAATATGAAAGTTTGCTTAAGTGTTATAGCTTGCCATAATCAAGTATCAAACAAATAAAAAACTATGAATAATATTATTGAAATGTATTGTTTTGGCTTCAGCTGTAACTGTGACAAAACACTTGTAGTCCTTCGTCTCAGACAGTGGAAATAAGAGATGACAAAATGTATCTGACCTCACTTCCTTTGCTACTTCTACCAAGAAATTGGTGTTCAGAAGAATTGCCTGCTAGGGAAAAGCACTCTTAATTTTGCTAATACTTTAATTATTTTTTTTCTGGTAAATTTTGATGTAAGATAATTTATAGACATTAATTTAGTATTTGTCTCCATACACAGCCAGCGTTTAGCCTCACTGAATGCACGGTATGAAGCCTGGAATACATAAAAGCATTACACACACAAGTACCTTACTTATTTTACAACAGGAGAACATTGATGGGTTTAGTCACCTTATACTCACAGTCATGGCTGAAAGTTTGACTCATGACTACTCTTCATCAAAACAACTTAGAACAATTTGCATGTTTTTAGTTCAGGAAGAAGTCACACCAAAATGAAGGCACCAAAGCAAAAAATAGAATTAATACAGGCTCAACATAGAGGTCAAAAAAGTAAAATGGAATCATGCACTGCACTGGTCTGTAGAGACAGCCATTGAGGAATTACAATAGGAGCATAATATAGACATTACCAAGATGTTGAATTGTTGTGTATCTATGTTTATGCATATCTTTAAAGTATACATCTTGACATATAAATTCCGTTAAACCCTGGCCCATTTATGACCTGGTAACAGGAAGGAAAGGACAGTCTTATCCTTAATAGTCCTCAGCACTGAGGCTTCCATTGGAAGTACCATGATTGTGCAAAACAGTCTCCGAGGCACTTACAGATCTTCTCTCGTGGCCTTGGTGTGTGGAGAGGATAGAGGCTTCACCAACCCAAGTGTTTATTAGTACACTTTAAAAGCATGGTTTCCAAGACAACTACCTGAGTCTAAAATGCAGAGGTGAAGGGGGTTATAACTTTTGAAGCATTCTTTCACCTCTGCTTTGAGAACAGGCTCCCATGTGTTGCCCTTTGCTTATCTTGACTCCAAACAAGTGTTTGCAGATTGAAACAATATTAACTAGTCTAAAAAAACTGATTTTCCTTTCTTATAGAAGGAAAAGACAAGGTAAGTGCCCAATGTTTAATTTTTTTCTCTATATACAGTGCTCAAAGCAAAAAACTGGGGGAAAAATGACCCTATAAATAACTACAGCTAAACTGAAGCAAGATCTTGCTGAGCTCAGTGGGAGCACTAAGATATGGAGTCCTGCCTCACATCTAGTCTTTCATTCTGAAACCTTCCTTCACCTGAGAGGCTGCAGTTTCCTCTCATAATTGCAAGATTTCACTTACAAACTCAGCAATATCTTGCTACTCTGACAGGGAAGACCTCTCAGCTTCCACATCCGTCTGAGTTGTGGGAGTTGGATGACCCTGGGAGATCAATCTTTCCTGGATGGCGTGACCCCCAGGCTCCCCATGAGCTCAGAACTCAGGCAGATCTTGCATTCTGCAATATTTTGCACCGGCAATGGCAGCTGGATCACAGGTCAAGAAGGAAGGTTTCTTCCCCTTTTGTTCTTTTCCTTCTTGGCCCCTGTCTGCTACGTTAGCAAGAATCAGACAGCTAATTTGAACTAGCTTCCTCTTACTTGTGTAATGAGGTTTAAAGCTGTCCATGGTGCTTAGAGCAGTTGAGTGGAGGGAGCAGTGGGGGAGCCCAGAGAGAGAGAACATTGTTTTTGATTGAACCAGTGGCATTTGTAGAACATAATGAAAAGGTACAGAATAAGCAAGTTATGCCCCAATAATAATCGTGTACATATGTGTATAATATAGCTCTCATTTTCCTTGGAGTGTCAGCCATCCAGAACTTAAATATGAATTATGGGGTTATGGTCTGTAGGCTAAATTTTTTAGTAAAAATGACAGTAACTGTTTAGCAGTCTTTTCAGGGGTTTTGATTATACCAAAGTTGTGAACTATCCCTTTCTTTGCATTTGTCAACTACAAACCCACCAAAAGGGCTTCCTGAAGATTGTCTGTCTTACATTAAGTTTTCGACATATGTTTGATTAAGAATTTAATTTTTGCAAGGAACTGAATGTGCTTCTTCTTAGTTATAGAAATTCTTCAATATGTACTAAAACTGATGCATGGTGCTTTTGGTTTTAATGGGTGTGTTTCAATAACTCAAATCCAATATACCATCACCAGAAAGCAATGAAGGGATACGTTGCAAACATACTTTATATCTAAGTGAACACTCACTAACATGGTTACTGTGCAGAGAAAACATCACAGCATAAGCAAAATCCAAACCTCCCAGATGTGTGCAGAGCTAGAGTCATTATCAGCTGGAATGCATTTCTCTAGCTCTATTGACTTCAAAATACTTTTATATGACTAATTAGAGAGGATGGCTTGGTAAATGGATATAGAAATAACTATTGCCCCTGTTTTAATATGAAATGCCACAATCTTTTTAAAAAGTTTAATTCAATATATATAACATCATTGCAAGATAAATTCCCTTTTTATTTTATTTACTCTCTTTAAAGTAAGGAACCCTTATTTAGAAATCACCAATAAGTAAGCATTCTGTGTGCATTTTGAGTTCTTATATCATGTGCCATGACCTTAGAATTTTTGCTTTAAATACCCAGTTTGAATACTGAGTAAATGGATTAAAGTGTTGTAAGTGTTCTCTAATGGTGGAATAAGTAAAGCATGCCTCACTTATTTATTTTTTGGCTTTGATGTGCTTGAAATCAGAAATTTTGCATAGCTTGCATGAGGCTTATTTCCCTGTTGTTCTTAAGCATGAGCTTACAAAAGAAAAAAAAACCCACATATTCCCATCTTAACTTCATGTTGGATTCCTTGCAGCAAAAGTAGGATGTTGAATGAGGAGGAGAAAATTTGGTAGCTTTAGCTACCACCTTTACCTACCACTATGCTGTCCTATCCTTAAAGATATGTAGAAAAGCCTCACACTTTGTGTGCCACAATTGAGAAAGCCTTTCAGCAATCTAGGAGGAATTTTAAATTCTTCTAAGTTTTAAAAAGGCAAAGCTTTATTGTAAAGAGCTTTTCACTGTTTGCTTAATATAAGTGATGTAGATTTTTTTTTTCAGAATAAAGTCTATAAAACAGAGAGGATTTTGAATTGTTCTTTCAGAGGTTCATGGAAGCCTAGCTGTAATCTCTTAAGCAGAAGTAACACAGTATGGAAGGGGATAGGGACAAGAACATGAGTTAACCAGAATGTGGGTACATTTCAACAATAAAATGGTAAGGAAGGTTTTACACACGGATGTTTACTATGGGTAAACCGATGTCTAAAGCTTAGCATTTAGAATCCTAAAAGGATATTGACAACTTATTCAGAAGAAAGAAATATATCCTTTATTTCCAACTAATTTCAATTTCTTTATGCTTTAATGGAAACCAGAAATGAAAACATTCCTTCAAAATAATAATTCTTAATTAAATCTCATGTTTTATCTTGAAACCAAAACCTCACATTGTAGTCTTGAATTTCCCCGTGTTCATGTTTCTTCCTTTTAATACTTTCCTTAAAGTGTATTTTCACTTTTTCCATCCATTTTGTACAACAACAATTTTATGTAAATCAACTCAAAACATTTCAGAGGATATCTAAATTGCTCTTTAGGAAGTATCTTTCATAGGCCTGTCTGGTCATTTTCTTTTCAGACTGTTGCTGAAAAAGCCTGTTTTCAGATGAAATCAGTACAGATATACAATGTTTCTTTAAATATTAAGATTTTTAAATAAAATATGATGAATTATGTATTTGACTACTATTACTATTATTATTATTATTACTATTATTATTATTAATATTATTAATATTATTACTATTATTATTAATAGTGATAGAAAAAAGCCTCCCCATTTCTTGCTGTTCATGAAATTCACTTATTTTTCCCTTCCTCAAACATTTTAATACAGCATTTTAATACAGAAGTAAAAGTTTATAACTAACTTAATCTAAAATTCTGGATTGCTTTATGTAATTATTAAGGTAGTTTTAGAAATTATCTTTCTCTCTTGTCAGTTAACTTGAAGTTACTTGAAGTTAACTTGAAGTTACTTAACTTGAAGTTTTCAAATCCGTTCCACTTCTCTGCATCTTTTCTTTAATGCCTATCTGCTTAATCTTTTTAAGGTCTAGACTTTTGTTCCAGGGATTTATGTTTCATATTTATTATGTTGTGTTGTATTTTAGTATTTGCTATATTGGAATTGTAAATAACAGGGCTAATTATCTGAAGTCATTTTAGAGAGTGTTTGCTGAAATTACCTGTTTTCTCTGGTGCAGACGTCCAACTGTCCTAATTTAAAAAAAAAAAAAAAACACACACTAAAACCCAAAGCCAAAAAAAATTTTTTTAGAACTAAAACCAGAAGCCTTCTAGAATTAGATGTCATAATGACAGAATGATAAGGAAATTATTTGCGTGTATCTGAAGGTTTTTAAGTATAATAGTGATCTAAATTCGTAATGGAAAACTTTTCACAGTTGCTCTGTAACTTGTGTGTATTTTCAATGGAAATCAGATTTTCAGCCTCCAGCATCTGTCTATTGATGTAGATAAGCTACTGCAGATAATGATACTCCAATAGGACTTGTACCTGTGTCTCAGTAAATAATAATTTTATATTTGAACAGTTTATAGAATATGTTTAATTAGCTATTGACAGCAAGTATAACTTACATTCTAATTTGTATTTTCTTTGTTTTCTGTGAAAGCTGTGAATTTTGAATTGGAAGAAAAATAATACACATTGCTTAGCCAGGATGTCGCAGGCTAAAACTCTAAACAAAACCTTGTGGAACCCCACTGGCTTCAAACAATGTAACTACTGTTTGTAAAGTCATTAGAATTAAGAATTGGTATCTCAGGTATATGTCAGGCCTCCTATAGGCCTATGACATTTGGAAGAAGTGTGTTGAAGAAGGTTGTAATGACTGCTAAAATAAAACCTCTGAGTGATAAATGAACAGATTGCTACTGTGAAAGTGTTTAAAGGTTTAGGACTCCTACTGATAAAATCACCAGAGAGAGTATGTAGAAAATTACTCTCTTCTCACCTTTAATTGCATTATTTAACTTGAACATTTTCTCCACTGAAGGGAGTGCAGATAATAAAACCTTTTCATTTACTATGCAAAGTCCTTTACAAACAAAGTATAGGGACTATATGACTTAGGCTTGCTTTATTGAATTAAATAACTAGCCATCTATAATGAAGTCCATGGCAGAAAGGAAAATTGATATTTAACTAAACCAACAGTGTGTTAGGACTTTATCAAATGGGGATGTTGCAGTTGTCTTCAGGTGGATACAAATGCAAAAATAAGCATTTCTACCAGAGAAACACAGAAGTATGACTTACAGAATGAACTGCCTAGTTCGTTCAAGCATTAGAAGATGGTTCTGCTGAGAAAAGGACTGAAATTCTTAATGCTTTGTTTTCTATATCATTGATATTACTTTCTGTACACCAACTTTTTGGTTTAAAGTTTTATTGAATAATGGAAGCTACTTTTGACAGGAAATATTAATTATGAAAGAATGTAAAATATTGCACGAAGAAACACACAACAGAAAAAATACTCCTCCTATATGCCTTTAACCTTATTTATATCTTTTATCTTAACATATTATATCTTATTTATATCATTTATATCTTTTATCTTGACAGAAACTGGAGGATATTTTTTTAATTGGATGCAATTATTTCAGAAAAATAAGATTCAATAATGACACCTTTTAAGCCAGAGGAAGCATCAAATTAACTCGAATGCACTTTACATTTTTCACATTTCTTCATACATGAACCTCATTCTATTATATAAATACTTGGACACAGGAAATGAGGTACCTTACATGTGAAAATGTGAAAGTTTCTCTGTGATGAGGTCTGTGAAAACACTTGACACACATTTAAACATATTAATGTTGCTTATATTTGAGAACATAGCTTATTTTTTCATATCTTACAGATGTTGTATGGATTTTACTTTGATTTAATGGCTATTAAAGCTTAAGATAAAAAATAAAACAGGAGAAAAATCAGAAAAATATTTTCTGTCTTTTTTTTTAACTTTTTGTCGATAACTGCTTTTTGAATTTCAAAGGATAAACTGATAGGAGAGTACTTTGTCAGGAAATGGAAATTCTGATTGCATACAGAAAGGAGAAAATGGTTGTGAAATGTAACAGTATATAGAAAATTATCCATAAATTGATTAGTCACACTTTTATGTTCCGTAGCTTGCACAGCATAGATTTAGTTTCATTTATTTCACTGTAATTGGCATAAAATGATGCACTTAATCTTTCAAGTTATTGCTTCTCAATGTCACCGTTTTGTTTCCATTTTGTGATGTACAGTTGGTTCCATTTTATGACCAGATACTCTTTTTCTGGTCATAAAAGTTTCCAGAGATTATATTTTTGAAGTGAGATTGTTTGACCATCTAGATAAATGACAGCAGTGTGAGAGTAGAAAATGCTATGGATTTAAATGCAGGCAAAGAGAAATGTGGCATCAAAATCTTCATACTATGAATAAAACCAGAAAATGTCAATAACCCTGAAATCAGAGGCTTCTAATTAAAAAATTGGCAAGATCACTCATTGGTGAAGTGAAACAGTTTTGTCTTTATTTAGAAAATGGTTTAAACATGGATATTCTTGTCTTATACTTGTTTTCTTTAGTTGAGAGGTCAGTACCTCTTCTGCAGCTTCTGCTAGCCAAGATCTTATGTCTCAAAAGGGATCTAAAATTTCTAGGCTTTCTTAGAATTAAAAGTAAGCTAAATATAGAAACAATCTATCTTCAAAACTTTTGAGAAATCTATTTTCTAAAAAAATATGTATTATTTAATTTTATTTTATTTTGCTGCCTAATCTCACAACCTGGTATATATATTCCATTTATCAGTCAGCTTTATCTGTTCCATTATGTCTAAATTACCCATTCCCTGTAAATTTGTCAGATATAGGTAGAAAGAAAACTGTGTGATTTGGTAATAGTTTTATAAAGGAATCAGCAGAATATAAGGATTTAACTTCTGATAATTTTATATAGATTTTTGTGGTTTAATATATGCAAAGATTTCTTTTTTTTTTTACATTTACTGAGAAAGGCTATGCTTTCTGTATGGGAGCCATGACATTTTGGCGTGCTAGCAGTCATCTTGCTGTATTTCTTCATTACTCAACCAGGCACAGCACTCGGGACAAGCCAGCGTATTTCTCGTCATCATAGCTGAATGTTATTTCACTCTTGAGAAAGTGTTTATCTGTTAGGCTTTATTTTGAAAACAGCTTGGCTCATAAGCCAAGGATTTCAGATAAATTTAAAAGTCTGGTAGCAAAGCATGTGCCCTCCTTGTCCTGATTCCACCACCAGCTGAGAGCCAGGTCCTATCTCTGCCTATGGAGCTGTGTTAGTGGAAGCTTTCGTGAGAGGTGAGGCTTGTTAGTGGGGCATGATACGTGCAGATTGCTAACTGTAGTGGAGGGTAGGTGTCCATATGTGCTGACGAACCCTAAGAGGCTTTAATTTAATTTTAATGGGATATTTTAATCTTTTAATCAGTTAGTAATGCAACTTATATACTTATAATATAGGTTTTCCCCCATGCAAAGACTAAATTACTGTTTATATACTCGAAGCAATTGTAGATTACCCAGAGCTGCCAAGAACAGTTCCTCATTTTCCAGGCTTCCCTGTGTGTTTACAGAGCAAATCGGTATTTTTGTCTTCGAAAGTTCCTGACAGACTGAACTATTTTTAACAGAGGTTTAAGACCTTTTCAGCAAATAATGTGCTATGTATGAGGAAAGTAATCTCTCAAATGCACACATTCTTTAAAAAATATGCCAGTTGATTTTATCCAGTAGTCTTATTTTCAAAGAAGGCCATTTTAGACAAGTATTGTGCAACTGGAGGCTAAAGAATAGAAAGAGACTGTAAATCTCTAGTCACACAGCTCTGGATTTTTCCTACTTGGAGACTATCTCCATACAGACTTTAAAATCCTTCTTGTATATTCTGGGTGCAATGGAACTGCAGCCCAGAGATGCCTGGATTCTGTAAACAGCCATCAAAGTTTGAATGTTTGCAACATGTATCATATCTGAATAAGGAAACTGGTCATCAGGATCCAAGATCTGAAGCCACTAATACTTTAAAGCACAAGTCACTGATCACACATTATTCATCCTTTTTTGACAGCTGCATTTGCTTTACCTTTCCTTTCAGGATGACTTTTTGTAGCTCTTGTCAACATAGTGAATGCAGATAGCAAAGCCTCTGAGAAGTGAGAAAGGAAGCTTACCTCGGTTTAAGTTGTTCTGCTTCTTTACATTATGTTGTCCCCCATGAGGGAACCATAAGACCGTTTTATGCATGCTGATTTTGTCACTTACAAAGGCTCTAACAAATCATGTAATTTCTATAACTGAGTATTTCTGTATGATTCAGTGTAATTGACAGTGCCAGAAACTAGCCCTAAGCAAGTGAAATGCAACACAAAATCTGCTGTAAGCAAGTTAATCACAGTCTAAGTGATAGAAAGCTTGCACTTCATTTCTTTTCCAGGATGCATTTGTAACAGAAAAATAATTCTCTTTTCTCTCAAAAGACTAGGGAGGCTGTCAGGCTCTTTGGGGCAATCGAAATAAATAGTTTATGTCTCCCGTAAATAAAGATATGAAATGTTTGTATTTGTGAACAAAGGCCAGAGTTACCTCGTAAATTTGACATTCTAGGCTTTGACTCATGGGCTTAGACCACTGACAAATGTGTCACTGCCCTAACTCTCTGCTCTTGTACTTCTCATGAAGGCACTTGCCTTAATATTCTGTGCTACAGTTTAAGGCTACCTTGCTAGTACCATTTTTGAAGATATCTGCTTAAGAGATTGTGCTGCTCTTATTGCCTGGAAGCCTATCTTTTTAATTAATATCTGTGTTGCTCAAGTTTTTTATTAAGGAGAAAGTCTCTTGGACTTTCTGCAGCAATTTTTTTTTCCTTATTTTTCACAAAGCTGTCCAAAGCCTCTGGTCAACTGTGATTCATTCTTTTCCTTCAGATCAAGACTTTGAGATGTCATCAAAAACGTAGTTTCCAGTGGAAAACTCAGGAGCCAAGCACATGACAAATGGAAGTCTATCAAAGCCATACTTTCCAAAATTAATGTTTGCTGCATATAGACCATGCATATCTTGTTAAGGAGGCTGGTAAGAAACCTAAGAGCTTAAAAAAAAGTCCTTTGCTAACAACCTATATCACCATATTTTCCTCTTTGTGAGACTACCAACTTTTACCAAGCATCAAGTGCAATTGCACTATCATGCAAATCCAGAAAATTTTCTTATAATTTAAAAGCTTGAAAAAACTCAGCTTTTCTAGAGGAAGTTACAGCCTAGGCTAGCTGTATGTTTTTACATTTTTCCATGGTAGGTATTCTATAGCACTTCTTCACTTAAATTCATTGCCTTCCTCTTCAAAGACTAAGTTCTTTGAATTAAACCTGTGACTGGACAGGCATTTAAACCAAATGGCATACCTGTTTTCATTATACCATGGGAAATCTTAATTTTTCCAGTTCTCTGTTTTCTGATTATTTAAGGCTTCAGTGGAAATAAAGTCACAGTCCTAATTGTTTGCCTTTTAATAGCTATTGCTTTTATTTTGAAGCCTTAATGTCATTTATTGTGTTGAGAAATTAATATGAACTTGTCATGCTGGTTTGGTGGGGTTTTTTTCTCCATATTTGCAAGTGTTTATCACACATTTCATACCCAAAGGTTCAAGGCTGGTTTCCAGAGCAGATCTGTCATAAACATGGATAGAGTCATGTTTTCTTCTCTATGCCCTCATTAAAACCACTTCTTTTCCTTTTTCTTGCTTGTGTAGGAGACAGCAGTTATCAAAATTTTATGCATCGATTTTAATGTTTTGCTCTGTGTTTAAACCTATTAGATTACTTAAAACCCTAATGTGCATCAGAATCAGTTCTTATAAAAATGCAACTTCCTAAAGCAAGTGCATGCATAGGCACACATTCGGTGCAGTTGTAAATTGAGGAACAGCTTTAGTTTCACTCAGCTGCCTAGAGAGTTTAACTCTTAGTATTGTTCTGCTCATTACTTTTGTTCTTATTTCTTAATTTTGGTGTACTGATGGCTGGTGTTCCATAATCACTCCTCAATTAGAGAAAAATGGAAAGCTGCTCCAGTGTTCTCAATTCCAGTTTTTCCATTGCTTGGCTCAAAGTTCACGTACCACCAGCCCTGCTCAACCCTACAGCTGGCCTGCTCTGTAGGTCCATGTAACCACACTGGACTTCATGAATTGCTGCAGATCAGAAATGCCACAGAGTGGCAATAGTTAATTTGGAATGGAGTTTACTGTTGTAATATTTACTTTAATCCCATTTTGGAATTTCTTTTTCAGTGTTTTTCACTTGGATGCATTTTAGTCAGACTTTCCAGAGTTGTTAGATAAAATGTAGGTGTAATTATCAAGCCATATGTATTTGTTCACTATGAGCCTCTTGAAACTGTTGGTGGGAATCCAATAATTTCAGTTCTAAAGAAGTGTTTCTATTTTAAATGAGAAACGGTCCCATATAAGTGTAAAACCACGTTCCTTCTAAAACTGGAGTATCTATCAAATAACAGAAGATTACAAATCAATGGGATATTCCAAACCCAAGTCTGGAGATTGCTTGCTGTATTTATTTCTGGAGTTAGATCAGAATTCATGTTTTAATCAACTTCAAGATATAAGACAAAAATAAAAGGCTTTGAAAGACTGATATTTCCAGGTCTGCTGCAATACCCTAAATGAGGAGCTAATTAAATTTAGTGTTTAACTCCTTCTTATCAGTTCAGGGGTGGTAGGCACTTTTTTTTCATTGTATAAAGACATAAATCCTGCCTCTGCACTTTGGTAGCAGAAGAGCTTTGTAGGCAGACCTGTGCAGGGTTCAGTGAGTAATCCAATCTCGAAGTGATAAAGGCAAAGCACTCAATCTGCAGGTCAGAATACAACAGGAAAGGCTGTAGTTTAGCAAGAGTCTATAAAAGATAAAAGCTCTCTTTGACCACAGGCTACTTACGTTGATTGGAATTCACCACAGTCCCAGACAGGTTAAAAAATATATAGCTTAAGTGTAAGTAATTTGAACTATTAGAAGTGATTAACTTTCTACATTTAAAAATTTATATCATGCATTTTCTTTTTGCAAGTTTGTTTCCTCTTTTCAGCAACATGCTTTAATGTGAAGAAAGCTCCATACTTTACGAACAGAACTCACATTTTTCTCTAAACAGTTGCTTTTTCTTCCTCCTTGGAGTAATATAAAAACACAGGGGCAGATTTTACTACTGCACTGCCTTTTCACTCAAACTTTTTATTTGAAAGCTGTATTTAACCCTTTGGATTTTATAGTTAGTATTTTTCCCTGTTATCTGTGGGTTTGTTTCTTCTGTTGGGATTAGTGAATTATGTAATAAAGCCAACAAAAAAATAACTTCTTGAGGAAGACAGCAATAATTCGTTTGTCTTCAGGCATAAAGAAGAATTGGAATTCAATACTTTTATCATTGCTCTTTAAATTTACCTTAACCTTAAAACATAATGTGATATCCTGACTACCTGAAATGAAGCTATCAGTGAAATTTTACATTAACTTACATTTATATCTGTCTATATCATCTATACCTACATATCCATAACTGATAAGAAACTTCATAATTCTTTTACTGAAGTAATGGAGACAGTGTGAAAGGGTCTCAGAAAAGTTTTCTTGCTGTTATCAAAAGCAGTAAGGTAAAAGAAAAGTATTAAATTCAGGCTAAATCAGAGAAATATGGTAATACAGCAATAAGCACCAAAAATGATAGCTTTGAGTTCAAAAGTTGTGTTGTTGCTGGTATCTCCCTGCTATTATTCTTCTCCTCTATCTAGATATTTATTGCTACTAAAACATAGTGTCAAAATACTTAATAGCTCTTGACAATGTATTGAATTAAGGAAGCAGCCAGAAAGGGGTGTGGGGGTACGTATCACATGAGGAATCCAATATAGTTTTACTTTGGAAACTTTCTGAACCGTTTTTATCTTGCACTGGACTGATATTAGTTCCTTTTACTGAGGTATTTTCTGTATCAAAGAATACATCAAAGCATCACAAAAGCTCCATGAAAATACTTTCATAGGACTGCATACAAAAAGTTGTAATTTCAAATCTTTATTACTTTCACTATAGATAATAATGCCTGCTATAGAAATTCACAGATTACAGAACAGTATCATAACTATAGTTGGCTGAGAGAGCAAATAATCAGTTAGTAAATTTGGAGGTAAAAAATATTTTTGCAAACTTTTACAGTTGTTTAATCTTATCCGTAAACCCCACAACTGTTTGTCTATAGAAAAAACATAGAAAGCAGCTAGATGTATCACTGACTAATACTGCAGCATCTAATTCAGTCTGTGGCTCTCCTTTAGACTGAAATCGATGGCAGTCATGGCAGTTATACAAAGTCAAGGTTGGCATTTGCAGAAAGCTCTTGTTAATTTACTGTTCTTCAGCGTGTTTGCAAAATGTACAATTTCCCTTCTGGCATCATGTAATACAAATAGAGGAATTACATGTTACTCATTCTCTAATAACTAACTATTGCTTATGGATATTGCATGAACATTTCCAGTGGTGTCTTTCTGCCTGAGGAAGTTGGTACAGTCCTCTCCCACTTACTACAAATTTAGAGAAATACTCCACGAATGCTTCAGATTTACTCCCAAAGCACTTGCACTTGGTCCCAAATAGCCTGTTGTGGACAACTTCTAAGCTCTTTCTGGCAGGCTCTGGGATACATATATATTTATGTATATGGTATTGTCATGGTTTAACCCCCAGACAGTAACTAAATAGCACACTGCTGCTTGCTGATTAGCACATAGATAACCCTCCCATACAGTGGGATCAGGAGGAGAACTGGGGATAAACCCCCTAAAATTCATGGGTTGAGATAAGAACAGTTTAATCATTTAAAATACTACTACTACTACTAATAATAATAATAATAATAAAAAGGAGGGGAGAAAAGAGAGAAAACACAAGAAAAAAAACAAGTGATGCACAATACAATTGCACATCATCCACTGATTGGTGTCCAGCTGGTCCTCAAGCTGTGACTGGCCCCTTTAAGCCCAGTTTATACACTGGGTATGACATTCTATGGAACAGAATATTCTTTTGTACAGTTCAGGTCAGCTGTCCCAATATTGCATGGAAAAGGGAAAGTCCTAAACTGCTTAACAATAACCAGAACATTTGTGGATTATCGACATTCTCCTACGGAATCCAAAACACAGCATGTACTACTACATGAAGCTAGTGCTACTAGCTTCTAAGAAGAAAAATAAATTCTATCCCAGTTGAAACCAGGACTGGTGTATGTAATCCAGGCACACTCAAGGCACTTTTCTGCAAATGGGGCAGCGTACACCTGTAGGGGACTGGAAAGGTACGAGCATGCAATCCTGACGGCCAGTTACAGCTCGGACACGAGAGTGAAATTTTGGTGTGGCTGTTTTGAGGAAATGCTCCCTCCCCTCTCCTAACACAAGCCAGCTGTTAGGTAAGACAGAAGAAATTTAGTAAATGGTCAAAGGTAAAGTATGTCAAGGAAAGAGACAAAGTAACTTCCAGAGTAAATGAGAAGCGGAGTTGAAAGTTAGCTGCTTTTTATCTTTCTCCTGGGGAAATGATCTTACATCCAGTATTTCATTCTGGGCAGACTGAATAATCTGTGTAGTCATTGACAGGAAACAGTAATATAATAGTAGACATTGCAGTATATCCTGCCTGAAAATTTCAAAGTATCTTCTATTGAGGATATAAATCTAAAGTATCTATCTTTCTTTTCTAATGCCTTAGGTCTAAATATGTTCTGTTTTCCATAGAGAGCATCTATAATTTAAATGATTTACTCTATGCATAAAGAGTGCGAATTCTCCAAGTGTTCCTGCTTTTATTTCTCAAAGAAAGCTCTTAGAAAAAAAAAAAAAAAGCAGCTTAAATATACAGTCATTCAAGATGTGGGTAGAATCTCTGAAGTGCTGCTTCACCTTAAAACTATCAACATAGAAACACATTTTGAAAACAACAAAGTGACTGCTGAGTATATGAACAATATTGAGATGGCAGTGCAAGATCAGTCACTTCTCGCAGGTCTTTAATATCAAACCAAAGACAGAGTTTGACTAAGATTAAGGTTACCACAAATGACAAGATACAAACATTTGTATTTTCAAGTGGTGACTAAGTCAGTGTGTAGGGGTTATATTTTATATCCACACTATATTACAGCAGTATTTTCTTCTGGCGTTGTGCTGCACTCATTTTTCTTGTGACAAAGGCTTTTTGGGGTATGTGCAAATGCCTCCCATTATCTATAACACAATACTGTTAATTGTGCAAAATATGTAGATGCTGTAATTTATTGAATTCCAGCTATAAATTCACTAGTAATTGGGGAGAGGGGTGGAATAAGAAAACTCTTAAGTAGAGCTCTACAAAATGCATCTTACTGTATTATATTTGCTACTGTTTGTGTGCCTATTGAACCTTCCCATCTCTTTCTCCTTTAAAATGGGACTGCATGGACATCTACAGTTTTCTGAGAGTTAATTGCAACTCTCATAAAAAGATTATTTTATCATTAATTTCATATTAGGATGACTTACATTACAGAATGTAATTTTTTTTTCTCCCATTCTTTTAGCCATATGTTCATATCTTACTTGAAAAGAATGTTCTGAGAATAAGTGGTTAACTATTACAAAGCATTTTGGAGAAAGAGTTCCAAGGATAGGATACTGAGTTAAAACAAATGGTGGCAATAATGAACTGTTAGGACTTGCAGCAATAGTAAAGACCAACTCTTCTCCTGCTGCAAATCTCTACTAGAATCTGGTGTGATCCAGACAAAACTTCCTCTAAACCAGGGGTAGATTATCTTGAACATAAGCTAATCAAATCATTAAACCTAGTTTAAAAGCCTCAATATTACAAGAGAAAAATCTGTGTCCCTTTTCTCCTTTTACACCACCATGTGAAAAGAAGCAGTTTGATTTCTAATAATCAGTGTTTCAATACATTCTATTATTTTCTAAGCAATTAGAGAACTGTTGTAATTCCTATTTTGCTCCTTACCCTTACCAAGACATTGGTAGCCCACTGTAACTGTAGTGGATGTGTGCTGGTTTTATTAATTGCCTGGGGAACTGATATGCATAGAAAGTCCTTTCTAAAATCTATTGTAGCAAATTTCATATAAATCAGTAAATGGAGAAAACAAAAACATTTTATATGTGAGCAATGATCTTTGCAGTAGAAGGTTTTATACTGAATGGAGTTTTATTTTGTGCCTCATTTGCCTTATAGTATACATGCAAATGCTGGCCTTTTGACAGAGGTATACATATATGGTACATGAATATGAGAAAAACAGATAAAATTTCTCTTTCAACTTTTTTTTCATAAACCAGTGCTTATAATTGATTTTCTTTTAGGAACACAGTATCCAAAGCATGCATTTGAATTGCACACAAACCCTGTATTTGAATTGTACAAACTTTGCAATTGAACATGTAAAAGAGAACATTGCTCAGGAAAATATGGATGAAGACAATGGCCTCAGGTTTTTGAATTAATGAGTTTTTTTATTTTTTATTTTAACTTCTGAGGCAAAAATACTACTCTGTAGTCTTCTAATTAAAATAATCTGCATTTATTTTGCATTTGCACCATGAGGTGGTTTGTTATAGCTACTCAAATATAAAGAAAGTCAATTAGATGATACCTTAATGACTTCCACATAATTCAGAGCCAGTCTGTCGTGTAAAGGAGGGACCTACCTTGCAGGCCAGGTGTTATACACAAATCTATGTCAAATGTGCAAGGATGTTGCTCATTATTCAGTTTTTACTAATTTCTGCAATTAATTTTTTAAGCTTTAGGTTTTTAATTTTCTGGGTCATATTTCAGCACTGCTTTTACTTTCCAAGTCACAAAGTAAAAATTCATTAAACATTTTTGTCTGTTAATATATTTTTTTTGTGACTTCATCTATACTTTTCTATGATTAATAGGCTCTAACCAGTTTTGTTTTAATAATGAGGTAAATCTTTCCTCTGCCTTGACTGTCTTGTAAAATGAAACACACTGAATTAGGCTTCTTTCTCTTGCTAATCATTCATATTCAGCTATTGACATGTAAAGTCCAAATGGTTGACTTCCTGACTATCCTAATTCATTCTTTTGAATAGCAACAGTTTGCCTTTTGTCATGTATTTTCTCCATTTGTAAAGGCTTTTGTTATTTATCTGCATTTACTGAATAAACTTACATATTATGACACTTAATAAGTTCTACAATCTTTAACAAAATTTTCTTTGATGTGGCAGCACAGTAGCTGTGTAGGAATCCCATAGATTATTCCATGATATCTGATGAAAATCTGATGGAATAGTACTATTTCCTTCATTTATTTACTTAAGTGAAGCCATTTAAAATATTAAGTCTGATTAAAATATGCAGAATCTAATGAAAAAAAATATTGAAAATTAATGTACTTGACTTTTACATTGAGGTTATAGGCCAAGGAATTAAAGGGAGACATAGTCATAGAGTTTAGATGCAGTGGAACAACAATTGCATGTCCATTAATAATTTTAACTTGTGGGTGGCTCTTCTGCATATTTAATTGTGGTGGTGGTGTTGTTTGGTTTTGCCTGTTTTGCCATTTACATGATGCCGTGTCTTTTATCCCACTGCCTTCATGCAGAACTCTCAGTAGACCTTTAGTGTCTAAAGCCCTTACTAGCTGTCATGATTTTACAGAGTATTTGTTCCTCCTAAGAGGCTGAAAAGAGTGTGACAACAGAAAAATACATCCTAAGGTAGCAAATTCCAATACCATCAATCACAGTGGTTTCCTTTTATTTCATTGGTGAAAAACTTGATGTTGTCTTTGAGGTAATTTACTTAAGTGCTAAATCACAGTGTACACTTTTTCATAAGATACTTCAATAAAAAGTACTGACTGTATTCTATAATCTCTAATATACTTCAAACTTTCTCACAACCACGGTGCAGATGAGTAGAATTGCATTTTGGGAGTTGTACATCTGGGAACACTGTGTGAAAAGATAATTATGGGTAAATGGAGCATTTTTGATACCAAAGATAGCCTTAGAATGAGAAAGAATAAAGAGATATCCTATATTTAGTTTCTTCAAATGAATATTCCATTCTATAATGTAAAATGATGGTTGGAAATTATAGTTTTAAAGTGACTTTGAAAATGTCCTTGATTATAAATTCCGATTTTATTTAAAATTTCAGTGTCAAACAAGGCTCTTGATATCTTTAAATGGTAGTATATAAAAATATAATTCTATTTTATATTTGTCATTGTTGAATTAGAGAAAATATTCGTATTAAACTTCAACAATGAGAAAGCATCCAAATTCTCATCATAGAACTTAAACTTTGGTAAAGATATTTAAAAATAACTTATTTTGTGTCTTAGTCTTTGTTGTTTATTTGTTTTTCTTTTTATTCCCTGTGAGATTTCTAAAATGTTTATTGTTGCTGCCAGAAAGATAGGTATGTTAGGTTTTAATTCCTAAATGGAGAATGTTGTTTTCCTTTTGATGTGTGAGCCTCCAGTTATGCTGTCCATCTTGAGTGGGATTTAGGGCTGTCAAAACACATCTGAAAAAAATGAATTTGTTCTCATGTTCAATATCTATGAAACTACTGGTTTTGAATAATGTACACACAATCAAAATATTTATGACACATGTTAGCAGTGGTCCAAAAGAATCCGTAAATACATGAAAAATAGTTTTGTGATACAAATCATAGATTTTATTCTATTATTTGTTAATTTTTAGAATATAGTTAGATAATGATAAGAATCTGTAGATAGACAGGGTTATTGCTCTTTTCTGTGCTTTGGGGAAAAAATTTCATCATAGCTAAAGTGCTGTAGATGTAGGGAGATTATCATCATGGCTAAAGTTTGCTGATACATATTACAAGCCACTCAGGACAAAGCAGATAATCTTTTAGAACAAATTCTAACACTAACGACTACTCTAATTATTTTACATTAATATATTTAAGTTTTTTAAAAACAGGGAAAAATGTAACTTACATGAGATAGGTCTATTAAAAGAATATTGTCTTAGTCATATTTGAGTCAGATATGCACCAAAGAATACAAAATAAGGTCTTTTCTGGGGGGAGAGGGGAAAAAAGAGTCCTAAGCTGCTGTTACCTGTCTCAATAGGTGGCATCAGAGCTGATGGCAGGCACAGGCAAACTTGCAGAAGCCTAAGAGCCTGATCCCTAAAGACAGTGAAACCAGTGTCTGTAAGTCCTCACTTACACTTTTCCTAAGCTGCTTTGAATGAGGCTTGTCAGTAATTCTTGTACCCTTCAAATAAAGCCTTGACTCAGTTTAGGATTACAGTATCCTTTGGCAAGAGCACATATTCCAGGGAAGCCTACAGCTAATGTGCAAATCTCATTTCCCATTTATTTTTCAATCACTCAAGCTTGCAGTCAAACAACAGAATTATTTTCAAATGTTTGCTGACCAGGAATAGAAAGGTCAAGCAATGCTTAAAGACAGGATAAACAACTGTCTTGTTTTAGTTAATTTGACTGTGATTTATCAACTGTTTAAAAAGTTGGTGAGTATAAAATCCTTTTTTTTAATGATAGAAAATGTTATGAAATAAATATTCTTGTGAATACGTCAGTGAAAATTTATGTATGAAAAGTTTTGTCTTCCTTTCTCTTTGTTGCTTACAGACTAAATGTATTAGCACAAGAAGTAACATTTATTTCACTGACCTTTTTAATTCATTGCATTCAGGTTTGTACTTTTTTTTCCCTGCAGTAAATGTAATGTTGCAATTAGGAAAGTCAGCAGTTCCAGTGGAAACACTGGTGAACTCATTAAGTGCACTGTCAGGTGTTGCCAACCCCAGATGTCAGCCAACTGAATCGTGAGATATAAATAACTCTTTACAGAAGTATTGCAGTCTAACAAATTACCCGTCTTAGGCAAAGCTAAACTAGTATCCTGTGATTTGGTTTGCTACTTACTAGCTGCTAATGTGTGGAACAAATGAGAGGAGCCTATGCACCTTCTTAGGAGATGTAAATCAGATTAATGACTGCCTGACTCCCAGAAGTGTTTGACAGGTGTCCACACAAAATAGAATTTAAATGCAAGAATGCACTCCAATACTATCTTTCTATTTATTTTCTTTTGTATTATTCCTTTTTTATAACCCAGCTATTAAAAAAAAAAAAAGAGGTGGGATTTCTTGACTACTAAATTTCTGCATCCTCTGAAATTTCTGTACTATATCCTGTGGATTTTAAGGAACGTTTAGGTGAGAAGTAATACAGAACAACGACAAAAAGTTCGCATGCAGCAACAGCAACAAAGTGGGGGAGGAGAAGAGGTGAGAACCATAAAGTTTTACTCCCCTTCTTCTCATGAGTCAGTGCTTTGGAACTCAAAAGTGTTGGCAATGCTGCTGTCAGGTGCAAATGTATTAAATTTAATATGATAAGCTTTGCAGAACACTTTGAAAATTTCCACCTTTATGAATTTAAATACTTTTTTTGTGTAGTGCATACCTTTTATTAACAAGCTATTTCTGAATTCTTTTGAAGGTTAGAATGTGTGTCCTATATTTGTATTTTTATACTTTTACAACTAAAGTCTAAATCTTACCTTGGCTGACACAGCCCTGCCTTAGATGTAATGCAAGAACACTGCGTTTGAGAAAGAGAACATGTTTTATATATACTGTGTGACAGATGAAGGTGGATTTTCTTGGCAAGCATGATCATGTAGCAGAGAAAAGCATGAACAGCAGTCAGTAGAGTTTTGAACTCTGTAGAAAGGTGAAAGAGTCTTGTGTTACAAATAGCCAGATGATTCCGTTCATTTATGAAAAATCTGACATAGTGTTCTATAATTAAATATGCATATAGATTGGAGGTCTGTCTTACCTTCTCACCTCAGAAATGTGTCTTCTATTGAGGGAACCATTCATGTGCACTTGGAGAGCTGTGATCACACTGAATTACAGGTCATGCCAAATAATTTTTCCACAATTTGTTCCTTAAGTTCCGTGGTATTAGTCTCCTTTCCAAACAGAATAGAAGAATTGCAGATCTTCTTTAAAGAGTGCAAATGACTCAGACATGCAATTTCTTTGAGATAAGAAATTCTTAGAAGAGTTAAGTCTGAAATGGATGTTGGTGTGGGCTTTGGCTCAAGCCTAACTAGAGAAGTATTTGTATAAACTAATACTAGTATAATACTAATACTTGTGGCTGCAGCAAGCAGCTTGGGGACTGCTGACTGACCTCAAAGGCATAAGGGGGCCAAGTAGATCCAGTGTAAACAGTTTTGATATCATAAGAAATAAAAAGTATAGAAGGAATAGTCCTTTAAAAAATCATAGTATCAGCAGAAATGTTGAAATAGCTATTAAGAATGTTAGGCTCTCTTTGCATAAATTGCAATTGATACAAGCACTACTACCCCTCCTACGGACATACTTCACATAGATCTTACCTAGTACTTTTAGTGTTTGGCTGAATTGTCTCTCCAAGGGTTCATTTCAGAATTTCTGGTCTGGAAGGTGCTTAGCTATGTATTCTGTTATTTTGCAGTGATCCTTGTTTGAGTGACACCTTAGGCTGTTTTTAATTTGTCTCATTGGTGTTGTGATAATTATAATTATAGCTGAAGGTTGAGAATGGAATTTACACATAATGTAGGTGGGGGAAAATGCTAATATTGGTTGAAGAACGCAATTTTGCTGTGATTTTTATAGAATACTTGTAATTTACTTGCATAGAGCTGGCAAAAAGTTACGACAGGTGGGATGGGACAAAACCTAAAAATCTGGGGAATTTTGATGTTTAAATTACAGCTAGAATCACATAAGTCTTCTTTAAAGAAACCACTTCCATTTGTCCATTGATTCATTATAAGGAAATTGAAGCTCTTTCTCACATGAGAATCTGGAAAAATCCATATTAGCATCATTGTCTGATCCTCCAAATGTTCAATATCTGATGCAGTCTCCCTATCTTGGAATTGATGACATACTCATTTTTACTGCATATTATCATTAACTAGTAAAGGAAAGTAAAAATAAATATATTTTCACACTTCAACATCAAGGTTAGCTTAATTTCTAGATTGGCACTCAATCTCTGTTGTCTTGGCTTGTCTGAGCTTCCTAAATGCTTTGAAAATATGTTGCAAGTTTATGCAGTTTTCTTTACTTTTCTTCTGAAATCACTCCTCTTTAATGGCAGTTGCCCTGACCGGGAATTTTGTGAAGCTCTAAATCCTTATATCTAACCCTTGCTGCATCATCTTTTATAAGAGTGATGTTCTAGTCATAAACACTATTTGTTTCTTTGATCCAAATTAGTTCATTTTTCATTATGTTTCAGTCAACCATCCATCTTAATCTTAATAAATGACACAAACAGTGCTTGTACAGTGCAGAAATAACTTGTAAACAAGTTATTCTGAGATAAATACTGTCTATGTGGCACTAACATGTAAAAATGTTTTCATCTTGGAATTTGAGTTATTTCTGGGAAATACCTAAAAATTTCAAAGCAATTTCTTTGGTTGCAAAGTATGGTTTGGGTGAATGTTTTCCGGTAAGTCTCATCCCACATGTCAGCAGGGAAAAAATTTGTATCTTAGATTTGAACTAGAGTTTAAATAGGTGTGTGTTCTTTAAGAATTTAACTGTGTAGTAAATGGTTAATTGAAAGTAGAGTTTCAGATTTAATACATTGTTTAAGCATTATCATAACCTTTAAAACTTTACTAAAAATACATTTTTTGATTATTCCAATTATCACTGTGATGTGAACTGTTTACACGTTTTTGGTAAAATACAGTTTCAATTAACAAGGGCACTAACAGAGTTGGAGGGGTGAAATAAACTTCCATATTTTCGTATTTGTAGAAAACTATTGTCTGCTTCGCAGAGAGTGTGCCTTTAGGAGACAGTGAATCTCCTAAAACAAATCACAGAGACTAGAATAAGTAATTTTGTATCCCTGACTGGTTTCTGCAGCCTGTCTCAGAGTAAGGCACCAGAGTATCTCCACACTGTGCAGAGTCCTGAAGTCAGGAAATGCTCAGCACGGGGATGTGTTTGAATTGCTATGCCTCAGAAGCATTTAGTGACTCCTCTCATGCAGAACCTGGGACCTGTAGTGTCTTACTGAGGACAAGCAGCTGTGCATGTTACTTGAAAAAACAAAGTATTTTAAGAAACAGCCATTAAGACAGATGCAATAGTGATTTTCATTTCTATTGCATTTCAGTGGTTCCAGCCTTTATCTGGAATGTGGGAAACCCAGACTCATAATCTTCTTAACCCTAAGGTTCAAATTTGTACCTTTCAGCTCTGTGTACATAGATGGTATCTCTATAGTGATTTTTTTGGCTTAACAGATACTTAAATCTGAGTTAGAAATAACCAGATAACCAAAAGAGGGAATATTTTCTCATCTCTCTTTTGGAAAATCACGTTATAAAATAGATTTCAGAGAAGTTAATTATTTGAAAGCTTATGTGGTAAACTTCACGAAGTACCAAGAGATTGGCAGTTCTGGCAGTGATGATACAGGAATTAGCATTATATATTGAATTACAGTGTGAGGTGGATTTCACCTGAAGAAATTGAAATTTCATAACTCAGCAAGCTATTGTATTTTTCTGGTGCAGGAGATAATGGTTTTGTTACAGCATAACTAGGTTCTGGCAGTGGAAAACCAGAAGTACCTATAATACCTACAGCTGTAGTTTTGATTATTGCAGAGTTCAAACATTATTTTGGCCACAGACAGATTGATTTGCAAAGAGTTGTAATATTCTAATACTAATAGAGATGGCTGTTTTATTCACATGTAACTTAAGAAAAAAATCATAAAATGTACTTAATTAGATTCATTATTGTGAGCAAAAGGCTATATGATTGAAATTCACAAATTAACAACTCACTTTCATCTGTCATCACCTGATGCTATTGAAGATGTATAAAGTAGCCTCAGTAACACTTCCATCTTTGAAAATCATTTTTTCATATGTAGTTGCAGCTCAAGCTTAGCAATGTTGCTTTCAAGTAAATAAAAGACATCAAATGTAAAATGCAGTTTGTATAGCAGTGTAATGTGTTATATACCGTGCTGATAAAAGTTGGTGGTGTGTTGATAGTTTGTTGGGGATTTTTAAAATTCACACTAATTCTTTAGTAGAAGGTATTTCTTTACTCTGCATGTTGTTTTAATTTTCATTCTTTTCTTTTGGCTTTATGCATTCCTTTCCTTAGAGATTTGCTCCATAGCTTAACTAGACAAGAAGGAGAAGTGAAATTAGGAGTATTGCAGAAAAGCTTTTCCTATCTTCAATATACATCCTACTAGGCAGGATTAGTCAACTCCATCTTAGATGGGGTCACCCATTTCGAATATGCCCTGAAGTGAAGACCGTTTGGCACAAAGAGCACTTAAACATTGTGTGTATGTAGTTCGTGGTTACTATAACAAGTAAGTTTAATTCTGTTTGTAGTGCACTTGTTGTCCTCACTATCTTTCTTTAAATGTTCTTGACTTTAAATAAATATGTATTTTTGAACTCTATTAACAAGATTTAAGTCTAGAAAATTTTATCACAGTGCACACATATAACTGCAGGTGAAGAGCCATGAACCTTTTCCTTCTTTTTTAGCTGGCTACAGACATCTCAGGGGAGGTACAGCAAGGTTCCCAAAACCAGCAAAGGCACCCTCTTGTGTTGGGGGTGTGCAGTTCAGAGAGACAGCAGCACTCCTCACAATGCAGAAGGGCAGCATGAACTCACACCTTTCCTTAGCTTGGGCTTTACTGGTGTGTTTGATCTCTCACGTAGAATTCAAAGCAGATTTTCCCCAAATTTTGGTATGAGAAAGCATTATTTGCCATAATTGGTTACTGTAATACAGAAATACAAAATATCTGAGCTTTCTGTATGTCAGTTGCATTTAAATGCAAGTATCCTTTCTAATCTTTAGACTGTTATTTGTAGACACTACACAGTGATAAGGCAATACCTCATCATAATGTTAAATATGAAGTTTGGGAATATCTCAGCCGCCAGAAAAATGTCGATATCCTGATGTGACATTCACAGAGCAGTGTCCTGTTTGAATTACTAAACAGCTGTCTGCACTGTCAATGACACAGTTTAAAATATTCAACAATAAGAACTTCAAGCCCTTATAAAAAGAATTTAATTACGTACATGTACCTTATTTAGGAAGTTTCGGCTTGCAGGAATGAAATCGTGCATATATATATATATTTTAAAATCACCTCTCAAAATATCAGTGTCAGAAAGATAATTCTCTTTCTCTTCCCACCCCTTGCTCCCCCCTTCTGGAAAAGATACCTGATGTAAAAATGTAATGTCACCTTTTATTATCTGACAAATCTCATGAGGTAATATAAAGTGATAAAAGTATAGTCTGTGTATTTTTATGCTATTTCGACATTTTGTCTCCTGACTGGTATTTTAGAGCAGATCTCTTGAGATTCTTATTGAGCATTATTTTTTGTTTTTCTGCAAATGACAGTATGATTTCACTTGCTAAGACTTAAATCTTTTCTTACACTACAACATCAGATGCATTGCCTTTCATTTGGTGGAAAATCTGTGTATCAGGTTTCCCCTACATTAATTTGTATCTAAGCCTTTTTCAATGTATTTTCCTTTAAGTTTTACCGTAACAGCTTGCATAGCAAACAAAATACATGCTTGAGAGACATTTTTACTCTAATTTGAGACAGTCCAAACAACCCCAGTCAATAAATAACACCAGCTTGGCATGGATTGCAGAATATTGTAGGAAAATATGCACTGTGGATTTCATATTCAGCTTCCAAAATTATTATGTAAATATGCAAAAAAAGAAAAGAACACTGTATCATTGGATTGCAAAACCAGAATAACTTTACTATCCTTCCTGCAGTTCTGAAATTAGCTGAATTTAATAAAAAGCCTTAACAAGCTTCACAAATCTGAGATCTAAGAACTCTGATCCTCCCACTTCAAACACTGGGGCCTGTAGCACTTGATATAAAGGGAGAGCTTGTTAGCTGCTGGCAACAGAAGTCCTTTCCGAGCTGCGTGAGCCAACAGGGGACAATTTATGCAGACGAGCATTGTGCATAAACCCAGTGCCATTGAAGGCAACAGCAAAACACTGTTGTGACATTATGGTGATCAGCACAGGGCACAACACGATTCACAGAAGTGGTTGCTGAGCAATTATCTGTTTTCATGGGTTTTTCTGGCTTGTAAAATGAGAGCATTTGAAAAGATAGTAAAATCCTGTGTGTGAACTACAACCAAACGAAACCCTCTTTGACCAAGTTAGAATATCTGCTTTTATGTGAATTTCCTTCATATTTAGACATTACCATCAAATAATTTTTTAGGACTTAGTAAAAACAAGTTTTTCAGCCCAACGCAAATGTAACACAGGATTCCTTTATAGATAAGTGCAAACTATATCTATACAAGAATAATCAGTCAGGCTGCATAAACTTTATAGCTGAAGGTCATGGCTAAAACAAAGAAACAGTAACACCAATGTTAATACACTCTTGTTAAAAGAATGGATTTAAAGTACAAGGTCTTGTATCATCAAATCAAAATGCAAAACTTGCATTTATATTATCAGAGGTAAAGTAGTGAAAACTTCTAGTGAAAGGGTGATTATTCATAAATCTCGATTTGGAATGTATCTATTTACTGATAAAGCATCCAAACAGTACTCTAGGTTTTAAGCAAAAGCAATCACAAGTGGATAAAAATCCCTAGTTTCCTGTGAACAGGTGATATCCATCTATTTACAAGCCATAACTAGGTTAACTCATGAGAGAATGATTTACAGTTGTATTTTCTTGCTTTCTAAAATCAAACCTGAAAGTATATTCAGCAAAAATAGATAGAATAGCAGATTTAAATTTCACGTTGTGGTTTGCTAGTTTATTATTCTTTCCCTTTATTACAAAATATATTTCATAGCCACACACTAGTATTTTTTATTTTGACAAAACACAGTTTTAGAGACCAGATTTCTCACTCATCTGTTCTGTCTGTCTGTAAGATGAACATGTAAGTAACAAGATATAGAGAACTCTTTTTTGTTTTTTGTCCTAAGGAAAAAAAATTATATATTAATGAAATTTTTAATTACTGAGGTTTTAGACAGCTTTTATATAACTTTGAATTTCCAGTTCTAAATTATGTTTTAGCTGTATTGCTGATAAACTATGCAGTGTGCTGTCCATGGTGCTTTTTCAATAGTGAAGCTTTTTTGTTGCTGTGTTGAGAAGCCAGTGATAGAATTGACTGCTGTTTTCACTACTTCATTTTTAAATCAATCTAAGAAATTAATGAAAACCTTCATAGAAGAATTGAACATCATTTTGTTACCTTAAATCTGAACTTACATATTTTGAGTATATATTGAAGCTTGAAAACTGCAGACTGTGATGGACACAGAATTGCTGATAATGCTGTATGTGTAAGGAAAGACAACTTTCCTTGGCTGTGCCTATTGAGTATATCTAACAAAGCCAAGGATCCAGCAGCTGGACATTGTTGAAGGATTTCACAATCTAACAGGTATAAAGTGGTTGAAGCAGACTGGAACCAGATTCCCAGTGGATCCAAGTGCCTGGCTCCTTGAAGGAGGCAGCACAGCCCCAGGGCCTGGACCTGGAACAGGAGCTGGCAGTGCAACAGGCTGGGAGCTTTTCCACAGGCACAAACAGGACAAAACAGCAGTGGGGAATCAGAGAAGGAGAACAGTGTAGTGTTATCTACCTTTCTGCCCAGTCAGGCTTATTTTAAATTAGAAAGTTTCTTCTCAGTGTTTTTTTTGTTTGTTTGGGGTTTTTTTGTTGTTTTTTTTTTTTTTTTTTTTTTTTTTTTTTTTTTTTTTTTTTTTTTTTTTTTTTTTTTTTTTTTTTTTTTTTTTTTTTTTTTTTTTTCTTTTTGGTTCACAAATTAAAATCTGAGTATAAACCACATGTGCACTGAGTATTCACAGGACCTAAAAGACTGAACAGAAGACACATAAACCATGCAAATTGATGGAGAATGGTTCTTTTTGTGAATCCCAATTGGATGTGATACTAGGCTAAAGATTTTTATTAGATGCATCTGTGAAATAAACATTCATGGCCTGAAAAGCTTTCTAGAATTCTGATAGAGGTAGTGAAATCACTTTTTTTTTTTTTCCTGCTTAAAATCTAATTTCACCTTTACTGGTGCCAAATGCAGAAATAACTGTCACAGATGTCTCAAGATTCATGAGGGCAAAGAGGGACCTAGACTATGTGTCTTTCTGATTAGGATGAAAGTAGGAGTTTTGGTTGTAATTTGTGCTTATGTGCTTTGCCATCAAGAGAAAATAAATAGGAGTGTTGAGAGAAAGAGCCAAAAATCTCTCTGGGGATTGGGCTCTTTGCAAGGCTTTAGTCTTAGTACTTTGTCCTCCTCACCCTATTTCTGTGGTTTCAGATCTTGTAGCAAAATTTTAATGGAAAACACAGGCAAATGCTTCCAGAGTTTTGTAGAATAATTGAGTATGGAAAGGAGCTCCAGAATTTTTGCTCAAGCATGTGCTCGGAGCAGGTCTTAAATTGGATCAAGTTTCTCACATCCAGGTCCATTGGAGTCTTAAACAATTTAAGGGTACTCCAAAGTCACTCTGGGGAAATTGGGCATATTGTTCTGGTGTTTCACCCTCCATAGTAGAATAGCATTTTTTACTGTAACTTATCCATCTTAGATCTGTTGCTGCTCATTCTATCTCTGTGTAAAAAACCAAAAACGAACCAAAACCAAAACCAAAAAACACCACCATCAAACAAACAAACAAACCAAACCAAATACAAAACAACAAAAAAACAACCAACCAAAAAAAAATCAGAAAAGCTTTAAGGAAACCAGAAAAAGTGTAGCTTTTAAAAGAAAGCTGTAATTGAGCAAAGAAATGTGATTAAACATGCATATGCCTGTGCATGCTGTTTTGGTAGTTTAATACAGGTGGTGTGGGGACAAAGTAAATTCCAGGCCTATGCAGACAGATACTTCTGCCTGCTCTTGCAGGGAAAAGGAATGAGGAGAACAGGCTGAGAACACACAGAGTTAAAAGAATTCTTAAACAACAACACCTCAGACGTTATTGCTCTGTGCCCATTAACACCCTGCCCACCAGCAAGAGCTTGGTTTGATTGGGACTTTATTCTTCTTACGAGATGGTCTTTTGGTGCCTTCTGAAGTTCCCCAAATCAGAGATACATGGAATGAGCAAAGGGCAGTTAATACCTTGCAGAGATATCAGGCTTTCTGAGGACTCATTAAAAACCAAAAAATTAACTGTAGATATTGATAATTCAAAATTCACTTTCCACTCACTGTATAGTATAACACAAGATAACCTGATGATGCCCACTAGGTTTAATTAATGTTGAGTCTCTGTTCAAAGGCACAAAATTGGTAAGCTAGAAGAATAACTTCCTTTAACAGTTAACAAGAATGTGCACTTTTATAAAAGTGCTTTATAGCAATAATGATTATGTTTTGGGTGTTTTTAATTTTAAAATTGCCTAGGAAGTGTTTCCTAATTACTTTTAAGTATTTAAAATTATGCATACAAAGAAATTAGCTTTTCTAGAGCAATAATTCCCAAGCAATCAAATTTTTTCCTGCAAATTACCCAACAAAAAAATGCTGTTGCATTTAATTGACTGGGTTTTCATTTTTACAACTTATGACATAAAAATTCTTTTCCTAGATCTAAGTTGCATAGATGCTGGTTTAGTTCTTTTCTGAGGAAAAAGATTTCTAGTACAATTTATAGAAAGGCAAAAGAAGTGATGAGAGATTACTGTCAGAATATCTTTTGGGAATGAAAATCCAAATGGGCATTTGGTAACAGCTCCTTAGCTGAGGAGTAAGGCATGTCCTTCCTTTGGCTTGGAGGCAACCCTTACCTAGGGCAAAGCAAATCTAGAGTGTCCTAAACCCAGAATGTTGTGCAAGTCCTTTTCCAAGGCAAGTTCTAGGTCAGCCAACCCTGCAGGGATATCCTGTCTCTGCAGTCCCTCTGCAGAGGGGCAGCATCCCACCCAGTGAGCAGTGGAAGAGGAGGAGTGGATTCCCACCCATCCTAGAAATCTGTGTCTCTAGGAACAACAGCACCATCCATGTCAAATGCTGAGGAAGAGAAATTCTTGGTGATTTCAACTTTTGTACGAGCATGCATCATTATTTATGTAAAATACATAGATATATACATTTTTATAAACTCTTTAGATTTCCTTAGAGTGACAAAAAACTATTTTAGGGCAACACTTAGTAGAGTGTTCTATACACAAGAAGAATTTTAAGGGTTTATAGGATATCACACGCAGTTGATGAGAAACAAAAAGAATATAAGTGAATGCAAGAAGTAAANATTTATGTAAAATACATAGATATATACATTTTTATAAACTCTTTAGATTTCCTTAGAGTGACAAAAAACTATTTTAGGGCAACACTTAGTAGAGTGTTCTATACACAAGAAGAATTTTAAGGGTTTATAGGATATCACACGCAGTTGATGAGAAACAAAAAGAATATAAGTGAATGCAAGAAGTAAAAAAAAACACCTGTTTGATATTCAACTATATTAGCTTTTAAATAATTTTAGGTTAAGTCTGCTCTGGTTTGGGGATAACTTCCTGATGAATACTTGTAAGCTAAAGCAGAGAGGATGAGAAGCCAGCTGGACAGCTAGTTCTTCTGGGAGCCAGTTAGGCTAATAAGAACAATGCATACATCTTTTAGAAAACTATTCCTTAGCTGTAATATAGGATGAACAAAACAGAAATATTTTCAATGATCAGAGACTTTTAAAAACTGCAGAAGATGGACAATGTGACAGGTATTTTTAGGGAGAAAGTTAAATATGTAATTAACTTTGTTCTTTGTGATTTAGTTTCAAATTAGACTTCTTCCACATTGTACCCTCATTTCTCTTGCTTTTTTAGTAATCTGTTTCTCACAAAAATACTTTCTTTTCATGTCAAGTGGAATTAGGGAGACAGATGTTGTCGGGTTAGGATATTTACTTTTGCAAGACCCGAATGGATGTAAAGTGGCATGGTCTGTGTAAGGGAAAATCAGAAGAGAATTGATTGCACAAGATCTCTCTCAGGAGAAAGGAAGCCAGTTCCTATGATACCTTGGATGTAAACCGAGGCACAGCAGCTGTGTTTGTGTACAATCTTAAGAAGAAGGTAAAAAAGGTATTTTGTTGTCCCTTAGTTGCCATCTAAATTAACTGGATTTGCTTCTCATCTGCTGTGCACACAGTTTCCACAGCTCAGCTGATCTGTCATGTGTTGTTAAACTAGTAAATTATTTATGTACCTAAACCTGCAGGCAATGTAGTATACAAAGAGATAAACCTACCCAAGTTAGATTTAATTAAAAAATAAAGTAAAGGGTTTGAATTCTTAGCATAAATCAGCTTATTTTGAGGCTGAGCATTTAGAAAATATAACAAGAACATAGTCATAGAATATTAAAAATTATCCTGTAAACTATTTTGTAATCTTGCAGAACTGTGACTTATATTTGGTTTTAATTTCATTGCATGCCAATAATTCCATTGTTCTTTCCAAAAGGATTTGTAAAGAAGAGAAAAAAGTAGTATTTGATATTAGTAACATTCTAAGATACTTGGGATACTAAGTACTTCTTTAATATCCCTAGGTTTGTTGTGGAACAGATTCCTCTGCATTGCAAGGAAAAAACCAAATTATTTCCAGTTGAAATGGCACAGTGCTCAAATAACTTTTAGCAAATTCATTACTATGAGAATAAATGCAGGATGTTCACAAATAAAAAGACATGATCAAAGTCCTTATCTTACCTCTTGGGGTACATGTACCTGGCAGCTGGCTTCCAGACTTCTGTGGCAGCTCCACAACTCTTTGTTCCGAGTCTTACATGTTAATTCAGCATTTGAGAACNTTATTCTCCATTTCTTTTGCATGGTTTGGATGCCTTGTTTGATTCTATGGCATGATATGAGTTTGAATTAAGAAAATCAGTGAACTTTCTCCATGTATTTTAAACTACTAGATATTCTTTAGATATTTTATTTTTTTTTCAGTTCTGAATTAGTCAACTTTAAAGATTATTTATTATTAACCTTATAATTCACCTTATATTTTTCTGCCTTTAAAATTCTCTGTGGTAGGGTTCTCTTGAGTAATTAGAAATAGAAGTAACAAGAAACAGAGATGAAGAACTGTTGTTTATAACTTTCTCGTTTTGTATTTTGGTCATTTAATATATAACCAGTTGAAATCCATTTTGTTCAAAGACTATATATTCACAGCCATATTTTTCCAGTGGTAGCATAATTCTCTAAGAACCTTCTCATTAGTTTTCCAGATAACTTTTGTTTAGATAAACTGCTCTTCCCGAGTACTGTAGTAGGGCTTCAGAATTTATGTTCTCTGAGTTTTGCTGATTTTCCTTATTTAAGCATTTTACCCATTCTTTGCTTATTGCCAGCACTCTGTTTCCATTCTGCTTAAAACTAAAGCCATCTCCTCTGCATTAAAAAGGAGAGCAAAAAGCTGTTACCAGCTGGTCTGATGGAATGTAGGAAATGGAGGAATATTTGCAAACCCAATATTTGTATTTATGGGGTGACTCATCTAAAAGAGTCTGGGAAACCTTTGCAATAGAGCACTGGTAAACTGATGCAACCAGTTCATTACACACGGTCACCTGGATAATGATTTTATAAAAACAAATAAATCCCAGCCTCCTGTCAGCCTTTTTAAAAAGCAGCTGAAGGTTACTCTGAGGTTCTTCAGAAAATAATCAAGTTATGTTTTCACAGAATACATACTCTCAAATACAAACTGAATAATTGCCTCTGCATATCTAGGTCTATTTAAATAATAAAAATTATTATATTTTACTTTATAATTTTGCAAAGGATAAATAAATATTTTTTAAAAAAGGTGAAAGCAGGAAATACCACTTTTTGAGATAGATACTGCTGTTTTGTTGGAGGAAATCTAGGATGTGCCCACAAACTGTTGTTNGATAATTCAAAATTCACTTTCCACTCACTGTATAGTATAACACAAGATAACCTGATGATGCCCACTAGGTTTAATTAATGTTGAGTCTCTGTTCAAAGGCACAAAATTGGTAAGCTAGAAGAATAACTTCCTTTAACAGTTAACAAGAATGTGCACTTTTATAAAAGTGCTTTATAGCAATAATGATTATGTTTTGGGTGTTTTTAATTTTAAAATTGCCTAGGAAGTGTGTTTCCTAATTACTTTTAAGTATTTAAAATTATGCATACAAAGAAATTAGCTTTTCTAGAGCAATAATTCCCAAGCAATCAAATTTTTTCCTGCAAATTACCCAACAAAAAAATGCTGTTGCATTTAATTGACTGGGTTTTCATTTTTACAACTTATGACATAAAAATTCTTTTCCTAGATCTAAGTTGCATAGATGCTGGTTTAGTTCTTTTCTGAGGAAAAAGATTTCTAGTACAATTTATAGAAAGGCAAAAGAAGTGATGAGAGATTACTGTCAGAATATCTTTTGGGAATGAAAATCCAAATGGGCATTTGGTAACAGCTCCTTAGCTGAGGAGTAAGGCATGTCCTTCCTTTGGCTTGGAGGCAACCCTTACCTAGGGCAAAGCAAATCTAGAGTGTCCTAAACCCAGAATGTTGTGCAAGTCCTTTTCCAAGGCAAGTTCTAGGTCAGCCAACCCTGCAGGGATATCCTGTCTCTGCAGTCCCTCTGCAGAGGGGCAGCATCCCACCCAGTGAGCAGTGGAAGAGGAGGAGTGGATTCCCACCCATCCTAGAAATCTGTGTCTCTAGGAACAACAGCACCATCCATGTCAAATGCTGAGGAAGAGAAATTCTTGGTGATTTCAACTTTTGTACGAGCATGCATCATTATTTATGTAAAATACATAGATATATACATTTTTATAAACTCTTTAGATTTCCTTAGAGTGACAAAAAACTATTTTAGGGCAACACTTAGTAGAGTGTTCTATACACAAGAAGAATTTTAAGGGTTTATAGGATATCACACGCAGTTGATGAGAAACAAAAAGAATATAAGTGAATGCAAGAAGTAAAAAAAAACACCTGTTTGATATTCAACTATATTAGCTTTTAAATAATTTTAGGTTAAGTCTGCTCTGGTTTGGGGATAACTTCCTGATGAATACTTGTAAGCTAAAGCAGAGAGGATGAGAAGCCAGCTGGACAGCTAGTTCTTCTGGGAGCCAGTTAGGCTAATAAGAACAATGCATACATCTTTTAGAAAACTATTCCTTAGCTGTAATATAGGATGAACAAAACAGAAATATTTTCAATGATCAGAGACTTTTAAAAACTGCAGAAGATGGACAATGTGACAGGTATTTTTAGGGAGAAAGTTAAATATGTAATTAACTTTGTTCTTTGTGATTTAGTTTCAAATTAGACTTCTTCCACATTGTACCCTCATTTCTCTTGCTTTTTTAGTAATCTGTTTCTCACAAAAATACTTTCTTTTCATGTCAAGTGGAATTAGGGAGACAGATGTTGTCGGGTTAGGATATTTACTTTTGCAAGACCCGAATGGATGTAAAGTGGCATGGTCTGTGTAAGGGAAAATCAGAAGAGAATTGATTGCACAAGATCTCTCTCAGGAGAAAGGAAGCCAGTTCCTATGATACCTTGGATGTAAACCGAGGCACAGCAGCTGTGTTTGTGTACAATCTTAAGAAGAAGGTAAAAAAGGTATTTTGTTGTCCCTTAGTTGCCATCTAAATTAACTGGATTTGCTTCTCATCTGCTGTGCACACAGTTTCCACAGCTCAGCTGATCTGTCATGTGTTGTTAAACTAGTAAATTATTTATGTACCTAAACCTGCAGGCAATGTAGTATACAAAGAGATAAACCTACCCAAGTTAGATTTAATTAAAAAATAAAGTAAAGGGTTTGAATTCTTAGCATAAATCAGCTTATTTTGAGGCTGAGCATTTAGAAAATATAACAAGAACATAGTCATAGAATATTAAAAATTATCCTGTAAACTATTTTGTAATCTTGCAGAACTGTGACTTATATTTGGTTTTAATTTCATTGCATGCCAATAATTCCATTGTTCTTTCCAAAAGGATTTGTAAAGAAGAGAAAAAAGTAGTATTTGATATTAGTAACATTCTAAGATACTTGGGATACTAAGTACTTCTTTAATATCCCTAGGTTTGTTGTGGAACAGATTCCTCTGCATTGCAAGGAAAAAACCAAATTATTTCCAGTTGAAATGGCACAGTGCTCAAATAACTTTTAGCAAATTCATTACTATGAGAATAAATGCAGGATGTTCACAAATAAAAAGACATGATCAAAGTCCTTATCTTACCTCTTGGGGTACATGTACCTGGCAGCTGGCTTCCAGACTTCTGTGGCAGCTCCACAACTCTTTGTTCCGAGTCTTACATGTTAATTCAGCATTTGAGAACACATACAAAAAGAAGAGTCCCCCCATTTTATTTTTTTTTTCCCAACTACTATAAGAGCGTTGTCAAAACAAGCTCAAAGTAATATTTCTATTACTTTTTGTCTTCCTGGACAATATTTCTATCAGTGTATCATACAGCAATTGAACATAGCCTTTTCCCCAGGCTAAAATTTCCATTCAGTGNGGTTTTCATAGTGTTACACAGTATCTCTGATAGCAATTCTTAAGGGAGTTTTCAATGCACTTGGCAATTGTCTTCATCATTTTCTGAACTGTTCAGATTGGTTCTTGAAATTGGGAAACAATAACCACCGACGCTATTTTAAATTAAGGATTAATATACATAATGGTATTGAAACATCTTCTATGTTATTCTCCATTTCTTTTGCATGGTTTGGATGCCTTGTTTGATTCTATGGCATGATATGAGTTTGAATTAAGAAAATCAGTGAACTTTCTCCATGTATTTTAAACTACTAGATATTCTTTAGATATTTTATTTTTTTTTCAGTTCTGAATTAGTCAACTTTAAAGATTATTTATTATTAACCTTATAATTCACCTTATATTTTTCTGCCTTTAAAATTCTCTGTGGTAGGGTTCTCTTGAGTAATTAGAAATAGAAGTAACAAGAAACAGAGATGAAGAACTGTTGTTTATAACTTTCTCGTTTTGTATTTTGGTCATTTAATATATAACCAGTTGAAATCCATTTTGTTCAAAGACTATATATTCACAGCCATATTTTTCCAGAGCCTTCTCATTAGTTTTCCAGATAACTTTTGTTTAGATAAACTGCTCTTCCCGAGTACTGTAGTAGGGCTTCAGAATTTATGTTCTCTGAGTTTTGCTGATTTTCCTTATTTAAGCATTTTACCCATTCTTTGCTTATTGCCAGCACTCTGTTTCCATTCTGCTTAAAACTAAAGCCATCTCCTCTGCATTAAAAAGGAGAGCAAAAAGCTGTTACCAGCTGGTCTGATGGAATGTAGGAAATGGAGGAATATTTGCAAACCCAATATTTGTATTTATGGGGTGACTCATCTAAAAGAGTCTGGGAAACCTTTGCAATAGAGCACTGGTAAACTGATGCAACCAGTTCATTACACACGGTCACCTGGATAATGATTTTATAAAAACAAATAAATCCCAGCCTCCTGTCAGCCTTTTTAAAAAGCAGCTGAAGGTTACTCTGAGGTTCTTCAGAAAATAATCAAGTTATGTTTTCACAGAATACATACTCTCAAATACAAACTGAATAATTGCCTCTGCATATCTAGGTCTATTTAAATAATAAAAATTATTATATTTTACTTTATAATTTTGCAAAGGATAAATAAATATTTTTTAAAAAAGGTGAAAGCAGGAAATACCACTTTTTGAGATAGATACTGCTGTTTTGTTGGAGGAAATCTAGGATGTGCCCACAAACTGTTGTTGCTAGAACTTGAAAAGAAAAAGCATAAAATTACTTCCCTACCATCTAATCAGTGTTTGTAATAGATCAAAGATACGTACAGCATCCTTGATGTAATTTCTTTCTTAGTTGCATGAATCCAGTGGATTTATTTGCATTTTTTTTCATATTGTAAGATATACACAACTCAGGGACAATTAGTAATAAAGAAACATTAAGTACCAGAAATTAATCTCCTCAATGTTTTTTGGATTTTTTTTTTTTTTTTTTTTTTCGGTGGGGTGTGTTTTTTTGGTTTTTAGACAATT
>VZRX01012428.1:271833-313077 GCA_013398075.1 Notiomystis cincta
TTTTGGGTTTTTTTTTTTTTTTTTTTTTTTTTTGCCTGGAGGGTTGATTTTATGGCTTTAGAGCAATTACTATTTATCATCTCTTGGTTTACGGGAAAGAATTAGAGTTATTAGCTATTAAATTATCCATGAAAATTTGACACTATACTAGACCAAACAAACCCTGGGGCTTGCTGATTTTCCCAGTATGAAACATCTGTGACTTCAGCTAGAGAGAACTTAACATTGTCTAATTAGATTTCTAAGATTTATAAGACTCAAATGCTCTATTATTAGAAACCTGAAAATTGGAGCAAAAGTTGAAACTTGCATTTACTGAAGATTATTTAAAAACATTTTTAACAGCGCTGTGTGTTGCTAAATACTACTAGCTTGTAATTGGTGAAGATTAGCAGATAATGTATTATAGTCTGTAACAACAGGAGTTCAGGAAAAAATGCACTCCCTACAATTGTAAATAAGTCGCACCTTTTGACTTCAGTAATTAAAAATGCTTTATTTAAAATGCTGCACTAATGATATGCTTATTTTTATTTTCCAATTTAAATATAGTTTATATTCTCTTGTGGTCTGCTGAGGCCAAAAATCGAGTTGGCATATTTTCCATTCTGCAATATTATCACTCATGGACAGTGAGAGATAATCATCAGTCATCAGCATAGAAGAGTGGGTTTCTATTGGCTCTGATTCCAAGTCTGACAGTGAATTAGCCACTATCTCTTTCTTTGGAGTCAATATGGCTTCTTAGCATGGTAATTAGATATTTCATTCTATCTTCAATTATTGGATCTAAAAATGGTTCAGAAATTTCAATCTGTTAAAAATAGCATTATAATATAATCATTGTTGATATATTGAAATGTAAGAGAACAGTATTATGTTTGCAGAGAACTTGGAAATTAGGAAGGGGAGAAATCAGAATTATTGCCCACTCTTAGTTTGCACCTTTTGAATTTGCATTAGAGCAATCTTTAGTTACAGGATCCCTTTCTTATTAAATACTCAAAGTAAATACTGCTTGGATAATAAGCAGCTTTTCGATATTTTCTCTTGTCCTAATTGTTCATTGCATTGTCCCATATATTATTTACTCTGGTCTCTTCAGTTCCTGCTGTAAAGAAGAAATGATTAATTTCCTCAAGTGTTCTTCAGCAGTGTGCATCAATATACTATCTGAATTTTTCACAAATACTAATTAATCTTCATTACATCCTTCTGGAAGAGGGGTGGAATTAACCCCAATTTGTAGAAGGGAAACAGAATTACTGAGAGTGAGAGGTCACAGATGTCCATAATGTGGGTAACATTTACTGCTTAGTTTCTGAGTCCTGAGTGTTACATAAGGCCTTATTTATGGAAAATTTCCATTCATTTCCATTTCATTTGTAAGAAAGAAACATTTCTGCTAGTTCACTTCACTACATCAGGTGAAGTAATAAAAAATAAAAAAGGCTATGCAGTAATAATTAAGCATGAGAAATCTGCTGTTCTGAATTGCTGAAGTCAGGAAGTTTCTGTAGGATAGAATTCAAGAGTGTGAGCCAGGAAGCCATCCTTTTCTTCTTTCTGTATTTTTATTTCTTTTGTTGTATTTATATATTATATTGTTTCCATTTCTTTATCAAGTCAGACAGAGGTCCTAGATGAACAACTTCCTTCATTACTGTGCTTTGATTCCATGGAAGATCTAACCAGTGTCCTGGAAAAATGGAAGCATTTAAGAAACAGTGTATGTGATCTTGTAGTTAAGATACTCTGCTTTAGCAATGTAGGTTAGTTCATTTTGTGCTGGACACCTGAAACTCATCTTGAGTGTTTGACTTAATGATTTCAATGATACCAGTTATTTTTACTGCTGATTTCTTGGTGTTCATTCCTTGACTTGAAGAGTTGTGGGGAAGGGCAAACTATAAAAGGCCCAAAAACTCCAGTAGAGGAATATTTTTTTCTTTATAAGCCATGTATGTCATCAACATCGTGGTAAACTCAAGATTCACAATCCACTAGTATCAGAATTTTTCAGTATATGGCTCCTCCCTCAGTGGGTGTAGCTGGGAAAGGCTATCATGGGAAGAGTCATAGAATGGCTAGAGGATTCCTCCTAACTCTGGGAGATTCTGTGCTTGTTCTTTTCGGGTGTGGAAGGATTTTTGAAAGGTATGAAAACACAGCAATAATGTTTTAATCTTTTGAGATGTTAAACTAAATATTCCTATCTATAAACATTATTTTTATAAAAGCATGGGACATAGGTAAATTCTGTAAGAATTTTGCAGCCCAGACAACTTATATATATTAGCAGAGAAGTTATCTGCTGAGTTTAAGTCCTCAATTCAAAGCTTAGAGGTCCTGAATTAAATAACATTTTTTTGGAGTAGGCAGAATTTCATGTTTGTACCTCATTTTTCTTTGGGAAGATTTGTAAACCTTCATGACTAAATATTTCCAGAAATTTTAGCTTAAATAAAAACCTGGCTATATGATATTTTCATACAGAATGAACTATGATAATAAAACTTGAGGGAATTGAAGTGACAGTCTTACTAAAGGGAATTGTTGTGTGATTTTAACATCAGGTGGTAATTCTGGGTTTGTTTACTATTACAGTAATGAATACTGAAAAATACTACAGAAGTTGTGCAGTTTGCCAATATTACATCATTAGTCTTTCATGCTGATTCTCAAGCTAGAGTTTAGCAGATCACTTTCTAAAATATAACCACATTACTTAAACAACCAAGCTTTTTACTTAAAAAATGTTTTTGTCAAAGTACACTTCCCAAACAGTGATGTACCATTCAGACCTTGTGTACCTGTACTGCTTTTTATGTACCTCCATCCATTGAAAAAGTCACCTTGTTTGAGCTCAGCTGCATGCAGTGGCCTTTGACACTTGGGTCGCATTTTTAGTGCGTGGGTATCCTTCTGACCTTGTTAGTGGGTACCTGAGAATGTGTAACACTCAGACCTGTATTTCCAATTCAGAATTCTGATTCCCATGAAGTTTGCAGGCTTGCAAGCAGGAAATAGCAAATATAAACTGTATCATTTGCCATAAAATCTTCAACATTGCAACAGCTTTCAGCTACCAGAATTTTGTTAGACTAATGTGGTTTTACAATAAGTAAAGATGTCCTAATCTTAACATTACAAAACCATTTGTATGTTAATCATAATGGCCCATGATTACATATTTGCACACTAATGTTTTGTGTTACCTTCTAGATTTATATACAAACATATGTAAAATTACCTCCTTGTTCTCCCTTTTTAATGTGACATTAAGTGGCACAATTTAACATAATTTCAAAATCTTGTTGCAAGCTCATAGTCAAGAGTGGTCTCTTCTAGGAAGGGGATTTTGAATGGAAGCAGTATTTTCTGCATTCTAAAGAAAATGAAAGGCATAAGTTCCAAAGCTCTTTTCCATTGTCACTTTTCTGCTTAGTCTTGATTCCACTTTAGAGCAGAAAATATGGCCACAGTGACTCTGTGTGTTTGCTTGCACCACTGCCTCATTTGCTCGCAGACCTCTAAGGTATTATTTATTACACAGCTGTGCTGAGCCTCGTGCCTGATTTCCCAAAATTTTGTATCAAATCTCCTACCATATGAAAGATGCCAGTTCTGCTTCAGTTGAAGACCTTGAAGAGATAAAGCAATATTTACATTATATATAGATCTTAAAAATGATAAATTAAATGAGCAGGTGATGGTCTCTGCTTGCTGACATACAACAGGATATGAACAGATGTAATAAATACAAGATAATACTAAGTTTTTAAGTTTTGATTTATGAATATGTTTTGATTTAAGAAAATCTATCATCTAAAGCATAGTAACTTGCATTTATTATTTAAAAGCTATTGTTGAACAACTATGTTGCATGATTCCAAGAAAATAATCAAGACATTATTTTAAATTATTTAGTATAGCCTATTGCCCTTATTCCATGTATCCCTTTTAGGATGTGTTAGTTGAGCTATTCATTTTTAAATTGCATATCAAATTTAATTTTAGGAGTAACTGATGTTTTGTTTGATTATAACTGCTAAATTTGTAGCATCTTGATGCTGCCACCTTCAGTCACAGAGGAGGGCAATAGAGAGCAAACCCAGATCCTTAGCTCTAACATAAACTGAACTTCTGTTATTCATATTAGGGAACACTCCCCCTCCCCCCTTCCTTGTTTCCAGATGAAAGCTGCTTCAGTGAGATCTCTAGATTCCCAGTTTATTTACAGAGTGTTTTGAACAAACATATTTTCAGGCATTTGTTTAACAAAATAAGTTTCAGAGAAGATTTTGTTTACTTAGGAAAAGGCCACAGCATTTTTTCACCCATAATTAAACTCTTTCTGAACTTTGCAGGGTGGCTACTAATAAAAAAAGCAAGGAAAAGTGTACATGAAAATGAATCAAGATTTTACAGGTTCAGATTTTGTCTCTTTTACTATTCAGGAACATGCAAGATGCTCCCTTGGGTAAGACCAAATGTCAATATTGTCAAGTACCCGGCTTCTGGCAGTAACCAGTAACACTTCCCTAACGAAGAGAAAAATCACATAATGATACCATGACAGAAAACTACCCCATTAGAAAATGTTTGAGGTTCAGGAGCCAGAATGTATACCCTGAATAGGTATTTCTTCTATAGATTTGTCTTGTTGCTTTCAAAATGAAATATATTTCCAGCTGCTCATGTCCTTCTAGCACATTCTGTACTTTGGCTCATCCTTGTAACCCCTCAGTTTCTTTATCATTGAAGTTTTTCATCTCAGAAGTCAATGCAACACAGCTGGAACAGCATTTGTGTGATTTCATGTGAAGATGTAACACTGTTTTCTTTCATTTTCTATTTCTTTCCTGATATTTCATAATATTTTATTTCTCTTTATTGAGAATTGAGAAATGTACAAAAACAATCTGTAAAGATCTGAAGTTCTCAAGCTAGGGTAGTATTAATCAATGGATAGTTAAGGTTGAGTTTGAGTTTTTTTCTCTTGTGTTGCACTGTGTTTCTCTGCATTACATTGGATATTCCCTTTTATTGTTTCCCTAACAGATAGTACTTCTTATTATGATCCTGCATAACTTCAGATCATCACAGACTTGTGACCTCACTTATCACTTGCTGGGTAATTTGTGGTGTGGATCTCTTGAACAGCGTAGGTTTCATTCCTTACTCTTGTGCAACTCAATTAGTAATACACTTCTCTATGATGGTTCGCCATTACTCCATACTTTCTCTTGCCATACTTTCATAAAATTACTGTTCCACATGAGAGACTTCTTTTCTCTAAACAACAGCCTGATCCTGATTTTTCTTTCATGAACTGTGGCGGATGGAACTTATACATCATATGGAAGCCTAAGTAAACCAGATGGGTTGGGTCCTATGGCTTGTTCATTCCTTAAAAAAATCCCAGTCAATCTGCTAGGCATTCCTTGCCTTTCAAAACCTGGCTCTTGTCCATAACATCTTATTTATCTGGGTGTCTTTTAATACTTTCCTTCAGAGTAATTTGCACTGGTTTGTTTGTTACAAAAGCCATCTTAATGGTCTGCAGTTTTCCAGGTCTTCGAGTTCTAAAAATTCTCACCAGGTTAATTATTCTCAAAGCCTCTGGCATGGAAACAGTGTTAAGTGAAAGTTTACACACCATCATTAGTCATTAAGGTTTTTCATCTTTGAGTTCCTTTAGAACTTGAATAAATACTGTCTGATGTAAGTGATTCGTTATTAGTGATTCATCTATTTATTCTGTGATCTCTTCCATTGACCCTTAGTTTCACTTGCCTCCTTTCTAAGTACTCTGTAAAAGGGTTTGGCATATATGCAGCTCACCAGACTCTGGGTCACCACAGATGCAAAATATCCAATTGGCTGTTTGTACTTATTTTATACCTTAATCCTTTGTTGACGTTAAAGGCACTGTGATTAACTTTCTGCTTCTGATGTGCTTTAACAAGAATTTATTTCTGGGCTTGTTGCTTTTGTACTTTTTCCACAAACTTTTTAATGGCCTATCTTATTTGCATTTCTTCAGTGAAAGTAGAACTTATGGTCATCCTTTCCTAACTGAGCTTCACATTTTTCTTCTGATTTCTCCTTGTCATTTTTATCCTTGCTCTATAGCCATGTTGATTTCATTTTGGACCTTCCTTATTTCTTTGTGGCTCCTTTGCAGTTATTCTGATTCCTGAGAATTTTATTCCTGTACATTTTCTACAATGTCTTTAAAAATTCAACTTTAAACTTGCTTTATTTCCTTCTAAATAAGTTCTCACATTTCACTATAGTGTCCTTTTTACAAATCAAGTATGACCATAATGATTTTATTATTATTACTCTTTACTTTAGTTTTATTCCTGCAAGGATATATTGCTTGAATATTTCCAACATCTGTCCTAACTTTTGCTTTAAGATACAGAATATTTTGACTTTGTGGTAGTTGAGTGGATCATGAGCACAACAAACTTCAGCACATCCTGGTTCAAGGCTTTCTAAAATATACACTGCTGTTCCTCTTTTTAAACTTTAAAATCTCCATTGACCCTCTTGATATGAAAATGCAGCAACCTGGATTTCGTAATAGTTGAAAGGAAGTCTGACTTTCCTGCAGGAGCTTCCTCCCTTCCTGATCCCTTTCTGTTAAACTTTATACTTCTTTTTTCACTGTACGAATCAAGAATACATTTCAATTTTGCATCCTCAATAAACTTTCAGTCTTATTTTCTGCATTCTGGGAGAAATTTCAGGAATCCTAGCACAGAGAACTTCTTTTTAGCTTCCTATGCAGCTTGGCCCAATTTTGCTTCTGTAGCTTCTGGTTTATTTTTTCCTGTAATGCAGAACCATGGACCATGACTCTGTGATTTTCTACAAATCCGTTTAGACACGTTGTGTAGTCCTCTTCTTTTGCACTCACAGCCACGTCACTGTGCATTTCTTTGAGAGATTACAAACTACCCTAGAGTTTTAAGAGCAGAATTATTCACCCTATAACCAGCCTCCTCCTTTCCAGTGGGTTGCCTAGCTCAGCAAGGCTGTCCTTTCCGCAAGGCGCACATGGTAACATTTGAGAAGAACCTGCCACCATTTCCTCTTCCACTAGAGAGACCTTTCCATGTCACACAACAACAGCTCCTGATTTGGAAATGGGACTTTTCCATAGTCCTTGGAAAGATTCCTTTATTCCTAGTATTACGTCTGCATTTCTTTTGCTTGATATAGAGAGGGAAGATAGTTGCTTTATTTGTCTTGTAGCTGTGGTAATCTGTTACCTTTTACTTTAACATTTAGTCCCTTTGGTCTCCCCCCAGGTGAACTTGCAGTATAGACACCTTTCCCTCTCTTTGCTAAGCCACCCAGTTCAAGGGCTTTGCTCGCCTTCTTTGCAGAAGTACCCAGAGCCTCAGGTGAGACTGTGCTGAAGGGGTCTGAAAAAGAAGGCAAGAGATATCCTTTCAGATGTTTATAGGCTGTTTAAAATATACTTCTGAAAATTCTTTTGCTTCTCAGGCATATAAAGAAATTTGAACAAAACCAGGGTGTAAATTGGCATGTTATATTTGGGTTCATGAAAGAGAAGTAAGAAACTGACTGCTTTTGAACTTAGTTTTTTGCCTTTTTTGTCTTCTAGAAATGATTGCAAAAATGCTAAAAACCATGAGATGAATGTATGAAGAGAACAAGTAAATAAAGGACTGTAGGATCCAGTTGTTAAAATTAGCTAACTCATGACATATAAAATTCCTTTTATCTTGTCTGGCCTCAGGCTTCTGCTCCAAAGGCATTTCAAAATGCAACTGCTAAAGTTAGATACTGTTGACATGAAAACACCTTTAGTAGTTTTAACATATTTTAAGTATTTCAAGCTTTTACTTCATAAAACTCTTTAGGGTTTGGGTCATCTATACTGTTGGGACATTTTCCTTAGTGCCAGTTTATCATCAGTTTTTTATCTTCTTTGGTGTCATTCTCAGTTGTTTTATCTTCCTGTCAGAAAGTTGAGATTTAGGTAAATACTTACGGCAGTACTTAATCTAGGCCAAACATTGCGAGAAAAAGCAAAGAAAAGAATACTGAACAGAATGATAGACGAGGAATTTATGTAGTCTAAAGCTGGATCACACTTTTCTAAACTTTCTCCACCTCAAAATGCTTGAGAGATGTAAAAGATAAAAAAGAGATAAAAGCTTGGAGCATGACGATTATAATTTTATAAACTTCAGACTGCTTCTTCCAATGTTTATACAACAACTTGTAACACTGTGATGGCAGTTGGCAAGTTGTGAGAAGAATTCCTGGTGATCTAAGCAAAACATGCACCTTAATGTTGTTTTACATTTTCTCTTCCTTGGCTGCCATACATGATTTATTTGTTCAGCTGCACTGTGATGCTGTCTCCCTCATGTTTTAGAGTTGGGAGTTTTCTTTGGGGTGTACCCACAAAGCAGAGTTTTTAAGGATCAATGGTGTTAATTAATAAAGCTAAATGTAATAAGTATTAAAGGTCATTATTTTCCGTTGGCTTTTGATTTTATTACTCACCATTGTTTCAACAGTATGGGTAAATAATAATAAACAGCATATTCTATATAAACAGACGTCATCAATTCTTTTAATTCAGATTAGGTGAATTAAGGAGATGATGTTTTTTCCCCCCTTTACATGTCATAGTATTGCTGAATGGGTTTTGTCTTTCTTTCACCTTTTGCTTTTGTGAATTCATTCTGTATAAATAATCCTTATGGAGAAAGTTGATAAATTGGTTGTTAACACAAAGTCATTTGTGAAGTTGAATGGGGTTAGATATAGGTCTCTTCAACATGTAGGAAGAATTTAATTAAAACAAAATTAAATTCTAAATTAAATGCAAGTAATAAATGGATGTTATCCAATATAGTAAGCTATTCTCATAAGAAATTAACACTGTCCAGTCAACTGATTTTAGGTCTTGAGGCAAGGTTTTCTCAAAAATAATTGCATGACTATCAAATAAAGAAAACTAAGTTTTGGAGTTTTTAAGATGCTTTTTTTCACTGATGTAAAGTGCCACAAGATAGAAAAACTAAATTCTTCTCCTAAATTCTTAGAGAATGATAAAATTTATTATTTCTTGTAAAAGATGGGATTAAATATGGTAGCTATAAAGCTATAAAGAAAAAAAGCACTGTCCATACAAGCGGGCAGCTAACTTTGCAATCCATTTACAGTGTACATGCTTCTTCTAAACATCCCATTATATTTATTTCCAAACATTATGTTTTTTAGAACTAGCTACTAGTTTAAAAGCTATGAAGTATGAAGAGCAAATAACATATTACATATGTTTTACATATGAATCCTTTTAATGTTAAAATGTTGAGGCAAGAGAGAAGTTAAATTCTAACGCTATTAAAAGTAATATAGAAAAGAGTAACTGCATCATTTTGTGGAAAAATATTAAATTTTTACTCTTTTCATAGGAATTTCTTGGGAATTAAGGAATCAAGGTGGAAAAACAATGCATTTTTTACAGCTTGTATTTGCTATGAATTCAGAACACTTTGCTGAAGTGCTGCAAACACATTTATCTCTTCCAACCTGGAAGTACTAAAATTATTACATGCTATCTTTGTTCTGCAAGCAAAGACTTATTTACACAGCCTTATTTTATCCTTCAGAAGGGAGTGGAAATACCATTATAAAGAAAAACCATTATGCATTTGAGGTTATTATCATCAGTGTGCTTCAGTTCAGACTGTGAGGTGGAATTTTGCAGAAGATAGGATGTTCAATGTAGATTTATTTCCTCTTAATGAAGTGGCGTTTAAATTGCTACTTTCTTTTTTTTGTTTTCTGGCTAAATGATATCAGGACAGAGAGTGTCATGTTTGGCATGTTTTAAGCCATATTTTATTTTATGTAAAACATGTTATATTTACATCTTTACATTTGTATTCTGGAAATTGTACATAGAATATAATAAGAGATCTTGCTGTAAACAACAAAATGGATTAAAACAACCACAAAACTGAAAAAAAATTAGGTAGATTAGGTAAAGCATTTTCTTTACCTTTTGAGTCTTGAATATTTTATATTGAGAGACAAATTTGGGTAGTCTTTCTCCTATTAGCTGATACATGTCAGGAACACATTCAACATTGTGAAAAATATTTTAATATTTTGAAAAACTAACAGTAAAAATGTATGTGTGCCTTCCTAACCAGCCCTCTGCAGACTTTTTTTTTTTCTGTCCACATAAATAAGTATAAAAATTCAGGCATTTTAATAAGCTGGTGTATTTTATTGTGCCTTTCAGAATCAAAGCCAGGCTGATACACGCCAAGATTAGATGAATTCAAGTCAGGGACTTCCACATCCCATGTTTAATGTCCAAAAATCTTGAAAATTGTATAGAATCATGAAGCATTCTCTCTCAACAGACAGAAATTCACTAGTAGAAATGTCTGTGACTCGTTAACCTAATGCTTATCAAATAAGGAGATGCAGACTGAAAATACTGCAAAAATTATGCTGCAGCAATGTTCTTTCTTGTAAGAGACCAGTGGATCCCAGGGATATCAAAAGTCAAAGTCATGGTTCTCAAGCTTTGCCACCTGCTGAACAAAGTGAAACAAAATAAATAGTCAGCATAAGTAAATGTGGATGCCTTTATCCTCCAAAATACATTTTTAAGTAGTGTCTTTTCTGCATTTTTTAAAGTGTTTTGTTTGTTTGTTTTCTATATGATGTGACTAGAATTGTGAAACTTCAGGCTATTTCTGTTCCTCAAATAGTTGCATATAGTACATGATATCTACTCAATTTAGAGTATTTACCTAAGATAACATCAGAATTGATATCAATCATTCAAAGACCAGCCCTTAAACTGACAGTTTAACTGATCTCTTCACAGGAAGTAGTTTGATGGATTTTATTCAGCTTCAAAGGACATCATGGTAGTTTATGATGACAGTAAGTAAAACAAAACCAATATACACTCAGATTTCTGATCTGCTAGAAAAGCTCCATCTGGGATGTACCTTTTGTACTAGTTTTCTTTGATCTGTGATAAATAATGTCAGTTATGTTTTTAAGGCCTAAAAACTGAATCCTCTTTTTTTTAATCTCTTGACCAACAGTCTGACTGCAAAGGATACTAAATACAGAATAGCCACATTTCAACTGTATATGTCAGAACCAAGGCTGTGATTGATTTTTTTAACACAAAATTGATTTATGAAAAAATTCACCACCTTCAAACCTTGCTGACTTAATTAATTGAAATTTGTGATCATGATGTGTGTAGTCTTTGTTGGTAGTTAGGTGTTTAATGTATGGATGTCTACAGGTGCCTACTTTCCAGTTATAACATACTTTTCTCTTACTCAGATTTATAACAGAGAAAGGTTTTCAATTTAAAATTAAAGAAAGGGATATGTATGTTTTTAAAGAAAATTAATTACTATATTAGAAGTATTTCCATGTAAGTTCAGGAAGTGGACTTGCCACTGGTAAGTGGCAGTGATGGTAGGAAATAAAAGTGCACATATATCTAAAGGGGATAAAAGAAAAATAAAATTTGTTTTAGCATTATTACTATTTTTAATTCATTGTGTTCACTGCTTAGTGGTGCAACTACTCCAGATTTCAAACACAAACCTTAAATGAAGATCACTTACAACCTACAAATGAATACAGAGTATAAAAGGATTTCTGTAAAATATGAGAAAAGAACTACCTTGTAACCAGAATGAACCTTAAATGAACCTTCATTAAGAATATTAAACCAGCTCCTAATAGACACAGGTATTGATCTAATTAACAGGAAGTGCACAGCTGAACAAAAAGGTCTGATAGAATAAATCCCTTCATGTTGACACTATGTTGGCACAGAATTTAGGCAATAAGAAAACTCTCAATATCAGTATCTCTCATCTGTTCTCCCCACCCCCATCTCCAAATACTTTCATTTATGGTCAAGTCACCTGGAGAAGCTTTTCAGCATGCATATGGTAACACTGCTTTTAGTGCAGAGTAATTTAGCAGAAAAAGAAAGACAAAAGAAAAAGACTCTCATAGCTTTAGGTTGCCTGATGTTTTCAAAACAAGAAATACAATGTAGTGAGAGAAGGTGCACATAAAACACATTTTCTATGTACTTCAAGTATATAAAAAAAAGATAAGAATGTCTGTATTTTTTCACCATTATAACGTAGGGCAAAGCCATCCATTTCAGTAAAACTGTACTGCTAAAGTGAGCATTGGACCAAACATCTTGTTCATCTCTCAGGCAATATGCATTTTATTAATCTATCAGCCATCGTAAGGACTGAAAGACCATAACATATTACTTATAAAATACTAGTAAACTCCAATTTGTATTGATTTGTGATTCCCTATATTCTTAAAAGGTAGAAGATTAAATAACATTATTTTTTTAAAACTGCTGCTTTTGTCATAATAAGAAGGTGAAATATGCTTTTGCTGGTTTTCTTTTTTGGACTCTCACGTTCCTGTTTAGTTCTCCCATTTCATATTCAGTTTCAAAAGAGTATTTTATGTTAAAAATGTGAGATACTTACTTTAACAGTTTATCTGATAGAGCTGTAAGTCAGATGTTGGTACTGAAGTGCAAAGTACATACATTTTCTATACATACCTATCCATATGCTCACATGCATGTACAGTGTACAATACTGCATACAGGAGTGACAGACACATAAAAATTTGTATGGAGTGTGTACTGAACTCTGGAACTTGAATGAAAATGAGATCCAATGGTTTTTAGGTGATACACAAAAGTAATTCCATAGTCTGGAAGTCCTATAAAATGCTTGCAAAAGCTTTGGAAATCACGACATATAAGAGAAAGTAATTGTTGCATTTGCTCTAAATAAGGTTTGCTCAGAAAAAGGTATTATGAAAATCTTGAAATTTAATTAACACAAATAGATAGGACATATCCCCACTTTTTTTATACTCAAATCCCTGTCTGAACTCATAGAAAGTAAGTATAAAACACTGAGAATATGTATAATAATGAGCATATCTTGTTCTGTCAAACCACCTACATTTCTGATTATTTGTACCAAAAAGTTTCAAGGTCAAACATAGTAACTGCATGTTCCAATTAGATAACGTACTTGTGCATGAATTATTTTTAACTTTGACTCCAGAATTCACTGTAAAAAAAAAAAAAAAATCACATAGCAATTTACAGGAAAGGCTTTTGAATTAATGTAAAAGAAAAAAATAAAATACAGAGATATTTGTTTGGTTTTTTTTTTTTCTATGACAAGGTCCCAAGATTATGTTTGCTCTGAGATACATTGTATATTTGTAATTTGCCACCCTTTTCCAGCTTTTTGTAGGAATTGCCTCAAAGTTATATATGCTCAGTGTTACTAGAATTCTTATGCAGATGTGGGTGATCAGTGTAGATGTATTTTGTTATATGATATAGTAAGGATGAATTTCCCAGCTTTTGTCTTTACTTCCTAGAGCTGATCACGATCCTGCTTACACAGGAATAATTCCATCTAGAGTAAGGTAATTCCAGCCTTCATTGAATATTTTGTCGCTTCAGTTTCTACCAAGAAAAGAGAAAGCTACAAATTTTTATTCATATGCATACTTTTGGTCATTCCACCATTCCACATTGCTGATGTGTAATAGACATAATAATTCTATAGCACATTTGCAATCATTTTAATTTATTCATAGCTAGACATTACTATCCTCAAAGAAAACTTTCATCTCTAATGAACTCAGCTTGTTTACTCCCCCTTAGCCAACCTCATTTCAATCTCATTTGAAAGTTAAGAAAGTTCTTTCCATTATTTTAGGGAAAACAGGAAAACATTTCTAAAATAAATATTAATTGCAGAATTCCCTTCTAAAAATGTTTGATTCTTCTGTCTTCTCTACATTTCAGAATAAATAGTATCACACCTACAAAACCATGTATAACATTAATACATAACATTAAAGGATGATTTATTAACATGATTTAGGCCTAGAGTATGAAATCCACTGGCTTCATGAGTATGTATTTATATAATCTGTAGCTGTTTCATTTATAAATGAAACAAACAGATTTTCTCTTCATGTATGAAGATTTTCACTGAGTCAATTAACTGTCTAATGGCAATTTCAACTAAATTTTCATTGCATTTTTCTTCTCTTATTTCTGTCAGCAGGCAACCTTTTTATCTTCTTGAGAAGTGCTTCCATTGATGTGAGGTGTGTGTGAGGTATTTTTGTATTTTATTAAATTGAGATAAAATATTAAAAATCCAAAATACAGCTTGTAGCTCATTAGGGTAGTATACCTAAGCTTGCATTTTATCTGAGTGTCTGTTTTGTAAATAGAGCAATTCCATCTCCTTGGTAAACCTTGATGTTTTAAAGAGCATTCTGTTTCTTCCAGGAGTAAGCACACAAATACAACCAGTATAAAGATATAATTTAAGATACCATTAATTGTGTGAGATATCACTAATTGTATATTTAAGACCATATGCCACAAGAAAACTTGTCAGTAAAAGACAATCCTCTCTGTCTTTGCAGCTGTCCTACTATACTGAAAAACTCACAACATGATTTCCAAGGTTTTTTTCTGAACTGTTAAAATTCCTTTGAGTCACCTCCCTGGTTGCAGGATGCAGGATCAGTACAAATGCTGTAAATAGATCACTTATTTTTGCTGTGTGTTGATAAAATATAATGGATCTTTTTGATTCATAATTCATAGTTCATGAAAGGGAGGATGGCAAGATTCAAATTTCCTCTCTGGTTCTGATGGCAATAGGGACCTTGGATAGGCTTTGAAGGTTACTCATCTTTTAAGTGATTTGAACTTTCCTAAGGAAGTAGAGAATACGGGAGAGGGAGCCTTTCAGTGTCTCATTCAGAGGAATGCTGGTCAGTAGGAGCTCTGATACCCCTACCAACTTAAATGATGAGTAGGTTCTTTATGCAGCTCACCTTGTTGGTATTCACTTTATAAGCACAGCCTACCACTTCACCCCACCCCCTCCTCCACATTAGAATCACAGAAACCTAGTGTAATTTAGGCCAGAAGGGAACTTTGGCTGAGACACTCTTCAAGTCAGGGCCAATGGCAACAGTTGGTCAGGTAGCTCAAGGTCTTTCCCAGCAAGTTTGAGTGTATCCAAGAGTGGATGCGGCAAAGTTTCTCAGATATCCTGTTCATTCCACACTTAAGAACCCTTATGGATATTCTTTGTTTCCTTTATTCCAGTCATATTTTCCATAGGCCTTGAGCTGCAGAAATTGGACTTCTGGATATTACTCTCAAGTTTCTTCCTTGAATTTTAAGTGAAGCTGATGAGAGTTGCTTTTCAAATCTCATGAAACTCAGACTATTTCTTATCACAAGCAGAATTCTTGCAGTATTTGCTTCTCAGATATTATGCTGTACTTTCTAGACATTATTTGACATTCTTAATTAAAGCTTAAAAATATTGCTTATTATTTTGGTGTGTTCTCGCTAATCTTGTTCCTTCAAATCATAACTCTCAGATTCTTCATCCTTTGTGTAACAAAACAGTGGCAGTTTTTACATTGATGATAAAATAAAATCAGAGAGCAAGGACATGAATATGTATGAGGAAAAAAATTATATATGAAAAAAATCACACATAAGTGTTATGTTATTGCAGTCTATTCTGTTAATTGTTGTCTATAGATAAGTAACCTGTACATCAGACAGAAACAAGTTTTGATAGAAATAAGGGAGAGCTATATCTAGTTGTGAAAGGTACAATTCATACACAGGAAAATCAAGAAGAATCAATGTGAATGTTTTGTTTATGAGCAAGGAAGACATTTCTATTTCTTGTTTGGGTTTTACTGGTTTGTTTACTTATCAGAAATATTGTTGGCCAAGCCTGAGCCTTAAAGGGTTGTAAATTGGTGTAAGCACTACTTTGTAGATGTAGGTTATTTCTGTAACACTGACACTAGTTATCTTAAAAACTGATTTTCCACTGTTCTTGGTACCTCTGTGACATTCTAGTTAGAATCAGCGGCTCCGGAGTTTTCCATAACACCTGAGGTGGTACAGACAGGAATATTCCTAGACAGGGGAGTTAAACTGGCTTTTTAGAAGATGCTACCCAGACCAGTTTGTCTTGTCACAAGTACAGTGCCTGGATGACTACAAAAGCACTGAGCTTTAGAAGTAAGAGAGATTCAACTATGTTGTCAAAGAAAGCCAGAGACACTCTGAGAGATTAAAGTAAAATGTGAAGCTTTTCTTCATCTGAATTTGTAACATTTCAGTTATCCTAACATCGTGATCCACAGCACACTAACCACTGGGGGAAAAGTTATACAGCACAATATTGCACGATCTGCCTACTGTTCTGAATCCCTCTTATTGGAGAAAACAGGGATTTAGACTACAGCTCATGCAAGTCAATCCAAGGGCAGGTGAAGGAATGTGTTGAATTGGTTTAAGAGCTACACTTATTTTGGCCAAACAGATTAAAAAAATAAATATTCTTTTGTCTTGATGAAAACACTAGCATTTGGAAAAATCAATTTTTTTATTTTTAGAATCTATGCATCATTCTAACAATAAATAATAGAAGGTAAATTATATATATTGTATAGGTAAATTAAAGAAGGAAAAAAAAGATAAAAACTATGATCAGAGTATCAAATTGCCCTGCAAGCTTCATGCTTCTGTTCTAATCTAACACAAGTAAAATCTAAATAGGAGATTGTGTTGTACAGCAGTGAAGTTTATTTACAGTCCTCAGTGATCAAACTGTACTGTGTTGAAACTCTACAAAAGTGACTGATGAGGCAAGTATCTACAATAAAAAATTAAAGGAATTTTACCAACCTGACTTTCCTACTGCCAATACTTCTCTTCAATAAAAGATGAGTTTAAAAAAATCTTTGTAGGGCTCAGATCACAGTTGTGTAACTCTCCGGATGAGAAGTTTCTGCAACAGTTTTTACTGCCTTGACCCTTCCTACCTCTTGACCTGTTTCAAGAGAGGAAGTCCATGCAAAGTTAGATGTTTCTGATGGGTTAGAGCTTCCATATAAAAAAAAACCAAAATATGACTTCATTATTTTTGTGGCAGCAATTTCAATATAGTTTCCCTTTCTAATGCTGAAAATACCATCAGCTGTCCTTCATACACTTGAGTCACCGCTGAAACTGTGTATCTTAATTCATTACAGATTGCACAGAAGTCCTTAAAACTCTTCCTGTTCTCCTTAGCTCATTATTGGTCTCATTATCAGACATCCCCTACAACATCTGGTACAATTTGATGAACTGGAGGAATTTTTCTGTATGTCTACAGGAAATTGGATTACATGTATGAGATACCATATGATGACAAGATAACATATTTGATGTCTTAGATATTTTTCATATTCAACCCCCTGCCATGGGTAGGGACAGCTTATATTAGACCAAGTTGCTTAAAGCCCTGTCCAATTTGACACTTCCAGTGAGAAATCCACAACTTCTCTGGGCAGTCCTTGACTTCCTTCTCAAAAATACTACACACTGAAGCAAAGATTTTAACTGAACTGAGAAATGCAGATGAAGACCATAAGCATAGCTATGCCATGTGCTATGTACCTTCAAATTCCTTTGAAGAAAGATAACTTTTGATCTGGAAGGAGGAGTTTTGTGTGCACCAATACTGCATGGGAGTTTTATCAGGTTTGTTTTGAGAAATAGGAAAAATACAGCATGTTCATTTTCTCTAAAGAACTGATATGGGAGAGGTGTCAGTCTGTTTGGTTAATTTAGTTTGGTTTGAAATTGAAAAGAAAGGGAGAAAAGGGTTCTGTTCTTTGTTTTCGCAAGAAAAAGTCAGAACTGAGCACATCTTTGATGGTGAGGATTCTGTACACTCAATCTTTGTTTCTCTTGTCTAGCTCATGTTTGCTGTTTTCCATCCCGACACCTTTAGGGATGAAAATCTTCCAAATCAGGTTTATGCAAATGCATTTCATTAGTTTTGGGCAACAGCTCAGATACTTGAATTTTACATTGTATTTTGAGGTAATTAATTTTAAAACCTACAGGAAATAACTTCAGAAGTTATCACTGTGTCCATTAAAATCAGAAGGTGTTTTTCTCAATTATTATTTTTATTTTTTAATATCCCTCATAGTAGCATTTAACTATTGTGAAAAAATTCAACAGATGTTTTTTCAACTCTTATCTACAGTTAGAACCTGATATCAAGTATTAGACTGTCAGCACATCTCTAAATTTACTTTGATGCAGGCTGGCAGAAGCAATAGGTACAGCAAAACTAATCTTTCCAGTAACATATGTCTCCTGGAAAGAGACAGGACTGTATGTATTAAAAATAGCTTGACTGAAGGAAAAAATATATTGACTAGGATTTTCTTATCTGATATTTACTTTTATGTACTGGCAGGCTACCTTCTTTCTCTCTTCTCTTCTCCCTGAGGAATAAAAAGAGGCCTGTGCTCCTAGCTGATCTCCTTTTATTTTTTATTAATAGTATAAGTACTATCTTTTGAAAAGGAGAAAATACATATTTGATTTTGCTTCCCTCTTCTAGTTTTTGAAATCAAAAAGTGAGCTATACTTTATTCTGAAACAATCACACTTCTTTCCTCCTCACTGTTAACTACTATCTACCTCCAGAGTAATATGGTGAATAGCTCTGTAGAACAAATATTTGAGTTGCTGCACATTCCTTTTAATAATCTTATTAAATATGTAGTTTAGCTTCCAGTTATTGTCATATCCATTTTTTTTCTCATTTATTAATATGAATAAAGATCTATTTGTGATTATATTTTTAAATAGGAAAATCTTTCTTATATATAGAGGAGGAATTTCCTGGATGAGGCATTTTATTTTAATATGAAATTAGACTTGAGTAAAATGGAATTATAAATAAAAGATTGATTACAATGTAATTATGGAGACAAGTGAAATTTTAGGTTATTAGGAGGACAAAACATTACTATTTAGGAGTCATCCATTAAATTATATTGTTGAGTTGCAGTGATCTATACTTTAAGCAGGATGTTCTTGTATGAATGTTTCATGTTCAGATATAGATCTTCCAGATTTTCATACCACCCACATCCTGAGCTGTCTGAGTGGGAAGGCATCTGTCTCCCTGATAGTACTTCTGATATATCCAGGTTTCCTCTTAGCTCTTGAAAAGCTGGAACTCACCCATAGAAGGGAGACAGCTGTTTGCTTCCCCCTGCAGCTTGGCCAGTGTTTCCTCCAAAGTTCAGCCAGCCTGGTTGTATTCCCTTTTGTGTCAGATGGCTCTTGCCTGCTCCAGCTATACCCTCAGCTGAGATTCCCATTTCCATCAAAGCAGAAAACATATTAAGTACATTAAACTGGCACTTACTCCTTAAAAATTACTTCCACAATTTGCTTAATTACTTTTGTGCTTTTGCATCTATTATATATGCTGTAAATGTTGTTGCTGGTGTAGTTGCTGCTGATTCTGCTTTTTTTTTTTCTTCTCTGAAGCAATGTAACAAAGTTAAGCAATGACAGGCTACTCTAATTCAGTGACCGCATTAATTCAACTTCTCAAAATGTCTGTGAAGTAGCAAAATATTATTCACATATTTAGAGACAAGCACAAGAGAGATAAAGTGACTTGTCATAACATTTGAAGCACGAAAGAAACAAGCTCCTGTAATGTTTCTTGGTTTGTGTGCATGGTTTTTAAGCTCAGCTGTCCCCCTTTATCCCCCTTATTATTCCTATTTTAAAGCAAGTGTCTGTCAGACACAGACACCTTCTGTGGTTTAACTCCTTTGCAAGGTAGAACTAAAGAGAAAAGATTGTCTCTCCATTCATGGTTTCTCCAAAGCAGACTGCTTCTCCAAACTAGAAAACAAACTTGGAGAAAATATTGTCTCACAGTTCAATAAAAAAATGTGCATTTTCCCCTCTCATCTCTGCACCAGTATGTTAAAGGATTAGATAAAAATATGGAAATGCATTATGCATACCTCAGAGTGAAGCTGATTGAAAGTTGAGAATAAAAGCCAACACAGATCTCAGTATTTAGGTCATGAGTATAATTTTCTTAAAATGTCTCCTTTTTATTGCAATCAGCAGAAGCACCAGTGCAAGTGCTATTCCAGGCTTGTCCCTACCTGGTTGGTCATGGCTGAAATAGTTTCCCTGTAACTCTGGCAATGCTTCACTGGACTGTGAGGAGCAGGGTCGGGTGTTCCCGACACACGGTCTATAGGCAGCGCACGCAGCCGCTGCACTGCGTGCAACGTGCCTGAACTTCTCATCTGCTTGATGCTGGAGACAACAGGCCCTGAAAACACGAGCTTATCAGAGGAATCAAGTGCACCCACATGCTTTCCTTCCCTAATTTACGTTTAGGTAAGATACTGCTGAGGTGTCTTCCACTGGAAGTAGATGGAGGTAACAGGAGCTGTCAGTCTCTTGTCTGTCTTCATTTAAACATCCTCTGAGACTGCAACAGGCATTTTGTTCACTTCATTTTCATACTGACCTAGCAGCTGGAGCAGAATAACCTGGCATGGGGACCTGAGCTCTGAATGCTTCATAGCCCAGAGCAAACTGAATCCAAATTGCAAGGGAATACCAAGGAGTGTTCTGGTTAAAACTGTTTCTGTCGTCTTGCTGGAGCTGAGGCAGCAAACAAATTTATGGGTCAGGAGGAGAAAAGCAATTTCAATCCTGATTCTCACTTAACTCAGCTGGAAAGAGAACAAATATCTGTACTTGTTTTAGAAGGATTTGTTTTTAGAAGGGTGTGCAGCTGTTTAGTTAACTTCAATGGTAGTGTAATGCAGAGTTTACCAGAAAGCTGAGTCAGAAGCCTCAAGTTTACCCTTCTGTTAGCTAAGTATCAAAAAATCCTCAAGAGCACGCAGCCCTGGCTTGCCCTGGTGTGCCCCCTTGCTAACACATCTTTGACAGCAGGGAGCAGACCTGCTGGCCCCACCAGCAGCTGACCTCTACTGTGATGGAGAGATACAAGGAACATGCTGGCCAATATTTATGAGAGAGTTTCAAGTTGAAACTGGGCCCTGGCAATGGCCAACACATGGTTGACTTTTCACAGGATCAACCTAAAATCACTTGGTAGTTTTTTAGACTTATGTGACCTGCCCACATTAACATCCTGCCTTATGTGTGAGCCAAGAGCCAATAAGATACAGAACTTGAGTAGTCACCAGCCATCACTGTGTCTCAGCTGTGGGACCATCAGGCTGGTTTAATGCAGAATTGCTGTGATACTGTGATGGTCATCATCAGCCTGCTGCATTGTGCCACATGAGAACCTGTTCCAGTGATATCAGTCCTGGCAGCTGTACAATACTGACTGCAAAGCTCAGAGAGAAGCCCCAGGTTAATGTTGAGGGACACAGGTAAGTGTCTGCAGCTGGCCAGCTGTCCTTGTTTCAACTGGGATAGAGTTAATTTCCTCTCAGTAGCTGTTACAGTGCTGTGTTTTGAATTCAAAATGAGAATGGTGTTGACGACACACTGATCTTTTGGGTTTTTGCTAAGTAGTGTTTATCCTAAATCAAGGACATTTTGTTTCCATGTCTCCCTTTTCACCAGTGAGGAGGTACACAAAAGAAACTGGGAGGGAGCATAGCCGGGACAGGTGACCCAAATGACCAAAGGGATATTCCACACCAGAGAGTGTCATGCCCAGTATATAAACTGAGAGGTATTACCTGGAAGGGTGGTCGATCTGGGTGTAGGAAGGGGGTGTCAGAAATTTTACTGTGCATCATTTGGGCTTTTAAACCTTCTTATTATCATTATTATTATTATTATTATTATTAGCCATTGTCATTGCATTTTCAATTATTAAACTGTTCTTATCTCAAAATACAAGTTTTACTTCAGCTCTCCTCCCCATTCCACCAGGATGGATGGGAAGGAATAGTGGGAGATTGAGCAAGTGGTTGCATGGTGTTTCATCTCTATCTGGGCGTAAAGCCGTGACACCAGTGATAATTCACTGTGCCTCAACTATGTGCTGAGGATGCCAGAACTCACTAAATCACAATCAGAAACTATGCCCCAGATTCCTTGGAGAAGGAAGAAAGGCATCTGGAGAGAGTATAAGTTGGATCATTGTGTTTGTAACTTATGTGAGTTTTAGAAAATAAGAGGAGTAGACAGTAGACAGCAGGATACAGTCATGACGAGTTTTTCTACACAAATCGTCTTAGGAATGCTGTTTGGAGTATACAGCACAGAAATTCAGCATGGAAAAGTCCCTTATCTTCTGAACACTGTGTTTTAGGATAAAGTTCAATGATTGTGCCAAAAACTACCTCAGCACTGTTCATTTAGAGTTTGTGGATGAAGCACACTTCAGTGGTCTGAACACTGGGGCTGGATAGGCAAGTTATTTAGCTTGGATCTTTTTACTTGTTTCTCTGAGAGAATTGTGGAACGAGCCTCCCAAACTCCATGAATATTTATGATTGTATAAAATAATGCTTGCAATTGAGTTTTTAATATTTTGTGTGTTTTGAAGATATTTTCTGTTAATTAATTTATATAAAAGACAATGCATATTTATAGCATGAAAATACTTCTTAGCAAAAATGAATTTTACCTTCAACTAGTTGAAAAATATTTATTTTGATAGACAGATTATATATTTTGTTGTTTTGTTATATTCTCTGTTGAAATACTACCTTCTGTCTATAGGTGGTAACCAATCTATTTGGCAATCTAGAGATATAATGTCACCTTCCTCACTCAGTTGTTTCTCATAACCCTGTGATAGTAAAAATGTATTAAGTGGAATCATATAATGGAGTAAGGAAAATTCCTTATATTCAAGTATCTGGTTTTTTCAAGTCAGTTATTGTGACACTCAAAAGTTATTAATTTCATACATTCACAGTAAGTAAGTTGTGTCCTCAGAAGGCAAATACTGGTGTTTGCACAAAGCCCTTCTGACCTCATTACTTAGGCTACACTGAAAAACCCAGTTCTCCTTCTCCTCTCTCCCTCCTCTCCCTTCAGGAGGCTTTAGAGCATGTAAAAGGAATACCTTTATGGATGTTTTTTGGCTCAATTGATGCAGCAATATATTATTAGCTTAGTGTAACTCTCTCAAAATTTTATGAGGCTTCACAGAGTAGTTGAAATGAACGTAAGTTTTATGTTCCATACCTAACAGATCATGCAAGTTTCTGTCATTATCAGTTAGGATATGCTTGATCAAGTTCTGACAGTTGACAAACGATGAGGTATTTTTTCTTCACCGTGTTACATCTGAAAGTCAATAGATTATTAAGGGGACTAGTTCCTAGTTTAAAAATATGGAGTGATTATTGTTACCAAAGCTAGATATAGTTAAATAGTAGAAAAAAATTGTGGACATTCAGAAAGATATTCAAAAACTAAGTCACATGATGCAAGAAAACATCTTTAGTGCATTTGCTTCTCACGCCTGGCAGGTACAGTGCCTTCAAAGCTAAGTTTTGCATATTACTGCTCATTTTGTCTAGCATTCTAAAACCTGAAGGCACTGAAATATGTTTTAAATGAACATACGTGTCAACATTCCTTTTCTTTTTCTTAGAACTCCTATCCTTGAAAGAGGCAGAGTGGTATCACTGGAGCATAGGAGGAAGAACCTTGAACTTAGCAATTGAGCTTAGACCAGAGTTTTCCAGAGGGAAATTTATGCAAATAAAATAGCTCATGGTGTAATTATTTTGTTTATCACAGATCAGTGTGTTTGTTGTGAATTCATAAAAATGTTTCTGATTTTTTGATATCTTACATTGGCATTGTTATTTGGGGTGATAGCTAGCTAGGGAATAAACTAATCCAGTCCAAGACAGGTGAGCTGCAAGCTTTAGCAAACTACACTTCTGAGCATCCATCCTGCTTTATGGGATCCTGACAGGCCAGAATGGTTTATTTGTTTGGTCTGTCCTAGAGGATGAAATAGTTCTCCTTTTTAATAGAAATCAGGAAAGGGACACATAGGGAATATTAGGTCATAAGCTGCTATTTGCATACTAAGATCTTAATTATAGGTAAGTGCAAATTTCAAAAGGGATGTTAATTTCAATTATATGCTCCACTTGATCTACTTAAGACCCCATTACTTTGTTCACTCAGTTATCACCACCACAAGGATAAAATTAGGTTGTCCTGTGTTGAAAAAACAAGTGTAGTGTCCTAGTTTTTTGTGAGGCAGTGGAGGAGACTCACTGCCTCTTTTATCCTGGAGAGTGTAACATGTTCTGTGGTGACAGTGGAAGTACCCAAGGTGAAACATGAAACACTGCTCAAACCGTGGTCTCATACGCTTTTTACAGTAAAGCACTGGTTTCCACCAGCTGAGTGCACATGAAGGTGTGACTTGCTCACAGTACAAGAGCAGTACAAGACAGAATGTTACTTACTGAGAATAATTTTTCCTTACTGCCAATTTTAATATGCCTATTGTTAGTAAAATATAGTAAGAAAATAAATGCCTCTTTTTAATTTCCCTAGGGTTTAAATGCATAATAATGTAATATGAATTAATATATTTAGATTAGTTTGATTGAAGGTAGGGTTTTTTTCAGTCTAGAGCTGGGTTTATACTAAACTTCAGCATAAATGACCTTCCCAAATGTATTAAACATCTGAAGGACTGAAAACAAAATTAACATTGTCTTGAATACCTGACTACTTGCATGTCAGCGGCAAACATACCTAAGGCAAGTTTATTGTGAAAAAGGAAACCCTTGTGCCCTTCAGACAAGGTACCCTCCACTACATGCATTTACATGAAGCAAAGCATCCCATGAGGCTTAGGAAACAGCCAAGGTAATAATCTTAGTTGTCCTGACCAATATATTAATTCTGAGTAAAACAGGAACAAGTAGTTGAGATTGTTTAGTGAATAATATGACCTCCTTCGTTTGCCTACATAATGAATTGGCAAGACATATTTAACTTGGTGAAGTACATGGAAATAATGCCTTAAGCCCAATGTAAAAAAAAAATAAATTTTTCAGGTTATACATTTCCTGAGCATTGTAATCAAGTCTGCAAAATAAAACAATCGTCAGAATTCATTCACAATTTGGTGTTATTTTTCCTTGCTAATATTATAACAAATATAATTATGGTGTAATGAATTGTGGTTTTAAGAGGATCATATTTACAATTTTACACATAAAGGATAATATCATCTCCCTGATAAGCAGTTAAATAGATAGCTTTCTTATTAATAGCACAATGATACAATCAAATGATGGGTAATTTCTATTACCCTTACAAATAGATAAGAAGTATATAGATGTGAAAGAAGCATTGATGTGGAAAATGTTAAAATAACAAATCTTATTAGATGAAAGAATTTAGAAATAACTTGTCAAGAGGGTAATGACCTCAATTAAATTTTATGTGCAATTATAATTGGCATTTTTAATAAAGGAATGCCATTGCAAATTGCATATTTGATATAATATTACACGGCATCTTATTTCCTCTGGCTTACATTTATATTAAATAAAAATCTTTAAGATAATCAAGGAAGATTCATAATTTAGAGTTTTGAGAATCTGCTCAGATGATAGGTTTCAAATAGTTTCAATACAAATGAGAAGAAAACGGGAAAGTTATCTGATTGTGATCCTTTTGTTCTTTTTACCTAAAAGATGCTGCTATTCAAAGTCTTTTGTTGATGAGGTATGTGTTGTTAGATGTAGTCAAAGTTGTAACATCTTCAAGATGTAGTCAAATAGAATCTTTTATTATTATTACATCTAATTTGAGTCAAGAAAATTCACTGTGTGCAAAACTATATAATTTCCTGAAAAAGTTCTAAAAATGACCCAGTTTTCATCTTTTGTGCATGTAGCTATAAGGAAAGTATAATGCCTTATGTTGTCATGTGCTAGTTTCTTACCCCCAAACTAATACTAAAATAGCAACTTCAAAGTAGTTGTGCAAATATAATCAATGATGTGTGTTGGTTAGGAAGAAGGGCTGCCTGTGGAGTCTTCCCTCCAAAACACTACTCAATATAAGCTTCTTACTGATTTATATTGTCATGTAGTTTTTTTAATATTCAACCTAGATAGACTTAATAACACTGGAGTTGTGCAGGTTTCAAATCTGAGAGAATATTACAAAGAGAATATTACATCTTAAACCATCTCTCAGTGTTTCTCCTTTGCTTATATAAAATGGTAGGAGAAGAGTTGTAAATGTAATAGTAGAAGGGATGAGTTTAACTGGTGCAAGAAAAAGCAACAAATAAAGACTATTGGCTTGAGGATGACATAGCAAAAAATAAGCTATAATAGTTGTTAGGAAAATACTTAATAAAAATTCTAAGCAAAAATAAGTGGTGTCTGTAGCATTTGCAAATAAGCAGCTGGTACCGTTCACAGTCTACCCCAATTACCTTCTGTTAATCTGGCACATCTTTAAAATGAAACAGTGTGCATAATTTTTCATGGTTCAAATACTGCAGACTTTTCTTCAGGCACACCAAGAAAAGCCACTATCACAAGTGACCTGTGTAATTGAATGTGAGTTATTTTAGAAACAGATTTCCACAGAGGGAAGGAGAACTGTGGCCATGGGGAATCCTTAGCATTTACTTTTTAAATTCTGAGTTGATATATGAATGTAAAAAGAGATAAACTGATATTGTTGAAAAAGGAATGGCTATTCTTTAATGAAAAGTGTATCATTTGCATACTGTCATATGTATGTAGTTATGTTGGTAGATACATTTGGGATTTACTGTAACCCAAGGACTGGATGCTGATGTAGTTTTGAAGATGAAATGTTTTATGGATGAAGAGCAAAGTAGTGCTCCATCAAAGCAAGTTTCAACAGAAAACTCTGGGGAAGGACTGCAGTAACTACTTCACAGATTAGGTGAAATTTGGACATTTAAGACCAAAAGCGACCCATAAATCCTGTGTCTCATCTAGCTTTGGAGTAGCTTAAATTGATCTTATATCCACATTTTGGACTACAGTTTTTAATTCACCTAAACTGAAAGTCCTTTCAATCCTTGAGGCTAATGCTTGGTTCTCACAAAACACACTTGGGATCCAGGATGACATTGAGAGTTACCTATCTCTAGAGTGATCTTCTGACTGAGATAAAGTCAGAAAATCCAGATGTTACAAGGATGAAATTTATACCAGCTGATCTTACAGTTGAGTATTCAGTTGGTTTACCTTTTTTCATGAAGCATAATTATATTTAATGTCTTTATAGAAAGAAGTAATCAGATTTCTCAAAGTACTATTGAAGGGATTAGATTGTATTAGCAATCCAGAGGCCTAAATTGATCACCACAGTCCACTAAAAAGTGTATTCTTACAGTTTTACCAGGACAGTTTTGTTTCTTCTTTTTTTCAAGATTGTCCCTAGAGTTCCATTTGAAGTTCTTATGTATTAAATACAGTATTTGGGACTATATGTACACTTTTTGCAGACTGCATTTCTGACAGGTGGTTTTTTTGCTGTATAAAATTTGCTGAACTTGTCTGGAGCAAGCAATGTGTAGAAACCAGTGTTTCTGGAGATAAGGGGTGCTCGAATTTGCAGGAAACTGAGATCAGTAAGACACTTTGAAAGCTGTTCTGTTGCTCAGGGAAACCTTTCCTGAGCAATAGAAAACACTTGGTTTCGTGCAAACGCAGAACACTAAACTACTGAGCAGTGCCCTTTACGTTAATATGTTGTGCCGCTAATTCAAAAGTATAGTTTATCATCAATTTTTCAAATTTAAAATATCTTACAGAAATATTATGGAAATACTATTTTAGATTTTTCTTTTTCTGTTTTTTCCAATAACGTGCTTCAAAATTTTACTTGGGGCTTTCTATTTAATTTTTTTTTTTCTGTTGCATGGTTCTCCATTTTTCTAGTTTGCAAAGAAATCATGCTAGCAGGATATACACATTATCTAGCCAGGACTCACAAATCTGCTGTTAATATTCCAATAAAACATTAAAGGTTCACATTAAGATCAGATAGATTTTGTCCAATCAGAGAATAGTCAAGTGCATGTAAAGAAGTTCTCAGTCAAAACAGAATAGAAAGTGTGGGAGGGAAATGATTATTTAAATCTCTTCTCTTATAATTATCTCTAGGATTATTTCAGGCATGAGGAAAGATAAAGCATCTTATTAACATTAGTAATTTCTTACATTGTATCTGAGCATATCCTTGGGCTACACTTTAACAATTCCCCTGTTTTGTTTGCATCTCACAAGCCGTGGTCTGAGATCTGGTTGTGATCCTTAAGAAAACTGATGTTAGTAAACCACTCAGGATAGAAGGCAGGTATTAAACTCTACCTTATGGTATTATCTGTCTTCAAAGCCTGACATGGCTGTCATTGGTCTATTGATAGACTCCCATTGTCCAATCTGTCTATAAATATGGTAAAAGAATTGATAGTGCAAGTTTCCATACTCTTAGGTCTGTATTCCAGTTTTTCAGAGATCACTTATAAGAATGTTGTAGTGGTTTAGTTTTCATCCTTATTCTGCCCTATCTATTCACTAAGGCTACTTGTAAGGAAAATATTTGTTTTTGTTTGTTTCTTGCTTTTAGGAGTTTAAACTGAGATCATCATCTCCTTTCATCTAATTTTCTGACCAACTGTTAGAAAATTTATTTCTTTAGCGGGATGGGCTAGAATTGATGATTTCTATCCCTGGCAGTGAAGAATAGTGTGAACAATCATTCACACTAAATTAGTCTTATGCCGTTCATGTCTTGTTTCACATTAAAAGTGCAAAGAAATATCAAATTTCAGAAAATTTAGTTTTTGAGTCTGTAAAATTTTATATATTGTGTCTAATTTAAAATATCTGAGAAGTATATAAATAAAAGGACACCGCCTCCCTCCCCAAACAACTACAACTAGGAATTAAAAAGTGTAAATTAAACTTTCCCTTTGGAAGTATGAATTTTTAGGCTCTTGTTCAGTGCCGATGGTTAAGTACTTTTTTATTCTGCTCAGTTGATTCTGAAACTGGTGCAGAGACATTAAGAAAATTATCATATTCATGGAGTTACACATACTAAAGCAAAGTTGAGATTTCTTCCCATACCCGCTTTCCCTGAAAGAAAAACCACAAACCCAAACAATTTTTCTTTGCTTGTAATAGGAGCAATGCTAAGAAAAGTTTTCCCAACTTAATTGGCAGAAGATGCTGACTTATACATAAACACACATATGTGTGTGTGTGTGTATATATATATGAAATTTCTTTTAAAATATTGTCACAAACCCATAGACTTGAATGAAACTGCTGACATAATTCCGTGTTCAATACTTTGATGAATGAGGAAAATAGTACTATTTTTTATTTATGCTGTGCCCTAAAGCTGAGCTTAAATTTAGAAAAGGCAGTAGATAAAAGAGTTTGAAAATAAAAAATACTGTTCTTTAGCTAATATAGAAGCATGAAATAATATAGTAAGTGGATTATTGCTATTTTGTTTTCCCCAACTCTTTCATAATACATTTTAATTTATCATCTGAATCCGAGCTGATATCTGCTTACTCACGGATCGACATATTTAAACAAAAGTAACATTAGGAGATCTAAAGCTAAAAATGCTTTACTTGAAGATACAAAAAAAGCTCAACTGTATCAACCAGCCTATCAACAGTGCAGGGTTAGGGTAGAATGATTAGAAAACTGCCCAGCCTGGGGGTGCTGGTTTGACAGCATCTAAACATGAGCCAGCTGTGCCCAGGTGGCCAAGAAGGCCAGTGGCATCCTGACCTGGATCAGCAATAGTGTGGGCAGTGGGACCAGGGCAGTGATTGTCCCCCTGTACTGGGCACTGGTGAAACCACACCTTGAGTGCTGTGTCCAGCTCTGGGTGCCTCACTGCAAGAGAGACATTGAGGTGCTGGAGCATGTCCAGAGAAGGGCAACAGAGCTGGTGGAGGGTCTGGAGCCCAAGTCCTGTGAGGAGTGGCTGAGGGAGCTGGGGTCATTTAGTCTGGAGAAGATTCAGGGCAGACTGTACAGCTCTCTAGAACTACTTTAAGAAGGCAGTAGCCAGGAGGGGAGTCAGCCTCTTCTTCCAGATAACAAGGGATAGAACAAGAGGAAATGGCCTCAAGTTGCACCAGGGAAAGTTTAGGGTGGATATTATGGAAAGTATTAATTTATTCACTGAAAGAATTGTCAAGCATTGGAACAGTCTGCCCAGGGAAGTGTAGGTATCAGCATCCCTAAAACTGTTCAAAAAACATGTAGACATGTTGCTTAGGGACATTGTTTAGTGGTGGAATTGGCAGTGCTGGGTTAGCAGTTGGACTTAATGAGCTTAGATTTTTCTTCTGACCATGATGATTCTATGATTCTGTCTTTTTCTAATATCATTGCTGTGTTTGACTATCGCATCTTCAAGATGCCCTGATAAAAATTAGTATCTTCAAGAGTGTTAAAAAATAGCTTCAAACTTGAAATTCAATTAAAGCTTTTCACACACCCTTGTGTTAAATGAAAAAAAAAAAACAAACCAAAACAAACAAAAAAAACCAAAACAAAAAAAAACCCTCCCCAAACTATTTATACAAGGTTGTGAATTTGGATGTAATCATAATTAGATCATATTCAGTATGGGATTTTTGCATTATGATCTGCATGATGTTTTACAGAAGCCTAAATTTCTGAGTCAGATTTTTCTATGGAATACTTTTTTTTGGATACTTATTATAAGGTAGATGAGCAAATCCCATCTTCTCTGCCCCCATCATAATTTTCTCTATGTTAGTGCTACAGGCAGGAATTTATACATATTGTAGCAACTCTCAAAATTAAGTGTTGCCTCTTTGGATATCCTAAAAGATCCATGAATTTTAAAATACAAATCATAAAATAAGTATATATATACACACACAGATGCATGAAATTGCACTTGCATGTTTTTCATATCTGAATTCTCTGATATTTACCAGTTGTTTTGGTTTATGTTCTGCCATAAAACCGCTGAAATGAGAGGCAGGTGAAATACAGTTTTACAATGAAAAAGAATAATGCTTTCATCTATATCTGGGTTTAGACCTGGAGACCCATCAGTAAATTGCAATAAAATGAAATTATGCACACATCTGTATACACAACATTTATTTGAAACAATTTCTAGATGAGACAAAGCAGATACGTCTTGTCAGTTCAGTCTTCAACAAACCATTTATTGTAGTTATGCCTCACTGAACACAATGAAAGTGTCTGCTGATAGAAAATTAGTAAATATGCAAGTTAAAGCAACTAATATGGCTAAAATTTTGAGCAAAAGAAAGGGTGAGATCACACTCTGGACTTTTATCTTGCACTGAAGAGGAGTTAACCAGCAGACTATCCAAAGACTTTAATGGTTGATTAATATTTTCATGGAGGATGATACAAAAGGTAGAAGCAAACTCGTAATGTTTTATAATAGCACAGATTTGAAGGTCTTCCTTGATAAGGAACAGGATTAAAATGTTATACAGGGAGAAGTGAATGAGTTGAAGAGTTGGATTAATGTATGTGAGAACATAGTTTAGAATGCACCCTCATCAATTTAAGGACATAAAGGAAGAATTTCTACAGTTAAATAGGTTTTCACTATATACAAATAAATAAAGAAATGAAAAATGTATATGTTAAACATAGGCCATCATAGCCATGAAAAAATAACTGCAGACAAAATATTCCTAGGACAAATGACCAAGTATTCTTTATAACACTGACTTGAATATAAGTGTTGGTTTTAACAGGTGTGAAAGTCTGAACCAGTTTTTCAGCAGAGGATGTGAAATTATAAAAATCTAGTTACACCTATGGTACAATTTACTGTCAGGGTTGTCTGAGAAGATGCCTTCTGTCTTTTTCTTCCCCTCTCCTCTCGTTCAGCAGAACCCATGTTACAAATCTGTTTCCTTTCTCCAGGAAAGTGAGAGGACTGCTATCAGTGTCTGACACCTTCATCCCCGGGTTCTCAGTCAGACACTGACTTAAAGTCGTTCTGAGTCAGCATGTCAAGAACATTCTGACAAAGACTCGAGTAAGTAGAAGTTACAAGGAAACTGGGAGACAGATATACAATTGCAGCAAATGGATCTTGTGGATATTGGTACAAGTAAATTTCAAGTGAACTGGAAACAGTGCTGGAAGCAATGAGGAGAACTGTGAGTGGATAGGCACAGCTTTTGGGTAGTGACAGTTTCAATCAAAAGAGAAGACATTCCTGTACACAGGAAGGAAAGAGGGCTCATAAGCTCCAGCCAGCAGTGCAGGCATGCTGCCTCCAGACTGAAGCCATGTGATGCTGTGCTAACTAGGCCAGGGAGAACTGAGGGATCTCAGAGAGACACTTCATGTAAAAGCACAAAAATAATTACCATGTTATGATACTAGCTTCTATAGCCTTCTTGTTGCATTTTCAAACTATCAATTCCGTGCTTTTTTGCATGGGAGAAATTTTCTATAAATACCCACACTATATTAACTTGACAATAATTAGGCTGCTGATGTAACATAATGTATATTAATAACGGGGGTTTTTTCTCAATTTCCATTCTTCTTTTGCTCTTTTACTTGTCTTGTCATATAAAAATAATAATAAAATGCTTTCAAGATGGATATTTTTGTTCTGTATTGGTCTAGTGCTTGCCAAAATAGGGTTTTGATCCATGACTTCAAAACTGAAGCGTGTGCTACTAGGTAAAAAGCACTCCAAAACATGCAGGTTAATGTGTTTTGAAAGTTCTGAATTTAGTCTTCAGTTTAATACTTTATCTTTGCTACAGAATATTTCCTAGTACAGAATGTAAATTGAATGTTCTTTCATAAATTCCAGTTTTCTAGAAAAAGACTGGTCATTATAAGAAGTATATTGGGCAGAAGGCAAAAAAAGTACACTCTTACAATTCTTGTAATTTCTCTCTTTTCCCATTTTTCTTGCTCTTTCTTAACTTTTTTTTTTTCAGTAGGAATGAAAATATGTACTACTTGTTTTACCTAAATAAGACTGCATTCTGTATCTTTCAGTTTCAACACTTGCAGATTTTTTTTAAGACTTCTTCATTTCCTATAATCTTATTTTAGCGATTTAAGTCATGTGTAGCAGCAAACCCCTCATATTTAAAAACTCAGTGATGCTGTAAATCTTGGAATTAATAGCTTCCAATAATCTTGTACTCTTCTGTATGTATGGTCTCTGACAAATATGTAATGTGTTTAGTCTCTTCCTTTCAAAATATCATTATATAATATCTCTTATTTAGTTTTCTCTGAAAATGCCCAACAGAACTTAATTTATTTACTCCTTTTCAAAATGTACAACAGCTTATTTTTTGTTAATTTCTTAAGATGTGAACTCTTAGAATGAAATTATGTGCTTTGCAAAGGAGTGCACTTGGGCAATGCAAAGGCGTGTGCTTCGTCTAACATTTGAAACAAATGATTTAAATAAGTTTTTAGAGGAGTCATAATTACTATACAAGCTTTCTGCACATAAATGAATACGATTTAGCTGCATATATTTACTTACAATGTAATTACTTGCCAATCTATTACTGCTCAGCTTTGCTGAGTCTATTTTTAGGATTGAATCATTATGTGTGCTTGTCCTCTCACCACATGGATCCTATGCTAGGATCTCTGTGCTACTGAACTACAAAAGACAGCCTTGAAGGAAGATAAATTTGCCACAAGACAAACTTTAGAATAACTGAAGTGATTTTATACTTAGATTCTCCACAACTGAGGACATCCTAGGTATCAACATTACAATTCCTCCACTGTATCACATATGAAATTTTTACCATAGTCCTGTCTGCACTCTGGTTCATCTTCCTTCCTATAGATTTTCTGATTATCTGAGGAGTCTCACTCCTCTCACATTATTTCAACAATGCTATGTTTCTCTCTCTTTTCTCTGTTTTTTCCCAAAAATTGACTGGGAAATCACATTTTCTTCTTTTTTTTTTTTCTAGTTTCAGAAACTATATGAAATAACAATTAACTTCAGAAATTTAACAAAAGGGAAACCCTACCTTCATTCTGCTGTGAACAAGACATAAATTATTATGTGTTAAAACTTTAGTTTTTATTCAGGCAGCTGCCTAAATACAGCTGGCTGAAGCATGCATGTTTAATTTTACTGCAATATACTATTCAGGATGTGTCCCAAACGATTTTTTAACATTTGCCTTGAGAAGTAAAAGTCCAAATATCTGAAAGTTACTGATAACCTCTAGCCAAATGAATAAATCTATGTTTATGAATTTTCTCTGCATACAAATTGCTAAAGGAGAGCACAGCAATTTCAGTTTCTGTCTACTATAAATGAATAAAGTTAGTGAGTGAATTATTCACAATGCAGTAGGATATCCTGAAAAGTCTTCATTAACTAATACTTTTCTCCAATAGAATAACTTAAATTTTGTTTGGACTCTAACATAATCAAAATGGATTCTGGTAGCTCCTGACTAGGCACATACCCAAGCCCATTTATTTTTCATTATTTAAAAATGTAATATAAAAAAAATATGGCAGGATGGATGGATGTAAAGTGACTACACACACTTCTGAGATGAAAATGACATTCTGTGTTACATTTTGATGTCAAGTGAACTTTGACATAGGAAGTGTTACGGTTGATGAAGAAAAAATAACAGTTTGGAGATGAGGGTAGAACAGTTTAGAATTGTGAATTCTATGTATATTGATCTCCCATAATGAGATTTTTTTTTTAATAGCTGCTGATTTAGATTGCTAACTTAATGTGTATGACTCTTTGTCAATTTTCTACCGGTACAGAGACTTTGATTTTATAACTTTTTTCTCCCCTTTGTCAAGGTGTTGATGTGTGACAATGTTCTCTTGATTAGAAGGATGACTGAGAGCACTTCAGCAAGAAACAGTGCTTTGTGAGAATGAAGAAATAATAAGATATGCATGCATCTTATAAAAGATGGGTATGAGCAGGAGGGAGACTTATTTTCTAGAGCTGTGAAAGGGTTTGGGGTTTGGTTTTTAATGAGGCCTGATCCCTGGAACAGTGTCAGCCATTCCAGTGCCAATGCTTGCCTCTGTCTTTCTTTTTTAGTTGTAAATAGTGTGCATGTGTGGAATGTGCTATAGCCTAACACTGTGTCCTGAGGGCCCAAATATGCTGAAAGATTAGAAAAGCCATTCAATGAGCATTTTTTATCAGTGTAGTCACTTTAGAAGACTCTAAAAGGAGTCATCCTTGCTTGGGTTTCATTTGCTTTGGTCCTTTGTTTTCCTTCCTTGTCACTACTCATAAGCCTCCGGGAGGAGTTCCCTGGCTGCCTGCTGGCTCTGAAACTCCCATAATAAGAGCTCAGGGAATTCCCCGCTGCTCACACAGCGAGTGTGCAGTGAGCTCTGCGGCTGAGCTCAGTGCTGCTGCCTGCTCACGAGCTGGAGCTGCTCACTCTGCTGTCTGCCTGACTCCCCTGGAGCAAAGAATAGCTGTCAGTGTGGGCAGAGGGGAGGCTGCTTCACGTGTGGCCAAATGGCAACAACTGCTCTTTGAGGTTTTGAAATGTGTTTTTGTTTTACAAGACACGAACAGCATCTTTTGAGTATGTTGTAAAATGCGTGTGCAATTGCTGCTTTTGATTTAAGTCAAATGTTTCTCATTTCTGAAACGGAATGCAGAGTAATCTTTAGCCCTGCCTCTGAGTATTTACAGGCCCCATTTTTATTCTCCATTATGATTCTTTTCATGTAGATGCCAGTATTATGACAGTACTCTACAAATAGGTTCAGAAAAATATTTATTCTAAATAGGATTTCTTTGTGAGTTTTAGATATACATTTAATTTTTCTGTGTTTGGCACATGACATGAAAACAAGTACTCTAAAATATTCTGGACAAGGAAAGTTTATATCAGTTATATTTAAATATTTTAAGTGGAGACAATGGATTTGCTACATGTGCATTCTATAACTGCATTCTTTTGTTTTATATCTTCTTACTCCAAACTTTAATCTGCCTTTTTCTGAATGCTACAAAGAAACTATATCCTCAGAAATAGTCACTAAGAAAAATTACCTGAGGGCATTTTGTCTTTCTGCTTAAGCTTTATTTTGTCATTTATTTCTATTAGCAATCATTAAGGAATTTAATAATTATAAGCCTCATTAGCATTTTAATGAGACCAGTGGCCATTGCTAAGTGTAATTAAATTAGTTTTATTGTATGATATTTTGAAGCTATGATTAAATTAAGTTTTACTGTGCTTTGAAGACTAAACCTGTAGAGATCACTCTTCAGTAACGGTCTTGTTAACTTGTGAGGAGTCTGCAAAATAGACATAGCCAGGAAAAAAGGCAAAATATTCCCTACTGAAGTTAATCATAAAAATAGAGAAATCAAAGGTTCCTGCTGCCACCAGCTCTAAGATTACCAGTATATTCTTAGTGACAATAGTAGCCTGTTAAATACGATTAATTATGAGTAGCTTTGTATAACCTATTTTTAATTTTTCAAAATAACATCTAGATGATCTGGCAAATTGTTCTTTATAAATCAGGGAGAGGATCCTATAGTTCTTGCCCAGATAAAATTTCCATTGAGTTCAAATGGAATTTCACCCCATTAAGAACAGCAGGGTGTGTAAAAGCAAAGTATTATTGGTGTTCGTTGAAGTTATTGCAGTTTTAGAGAAATAAATTAATTGGGTAGTGAGGACAGACATTGAGAAGAGGAAAAGAGATGCTGCAACCAGAATCAGTTAAATTACTATGATCTCTCTGTTAAACTCTCATGGAAAGACACACAAACACAAGATTAGATATGTATCGGTCCATGCCCAACCTGTGTGAAATCATTAATAGAGTGCACTGAGCTAGAACAGGGTAAGCTCTCTGTAAACACTGGAAGGTCTCTTGTTCTCACCCATTTATCAAGTAACAGCTGCTGTCTGCCTTCCAGTAGTTAGTTCTCTTCTTCTCTTATAATCATGATTGTACCTGAATGTGCTGCCCCATTTAGCTCGACTGCAAAAAGTATAAAGTTTGTTAACAAGTAAGTTTTTATTTGCTTACTGAGTTTGAGATGTTAACTATGTTTATGGTTGCATAACTTTTTTTCCTATCTGAAACAATTCAATCCATGGCATGACAAAGTTGAATGCACTGTCTTAAAATTGGATATTTTTTTTTCCTTTTAATTAAGATGGTCTGCAGTGGCAGAAAATACACAGTTTCTCTGTTAAAGCAGACTGTTGGGCCTTGGTAAGCTTCATGCCTCAGTATTTCAGAGTGGTGACTTAATTTTGGCCAAGTTCCTCATGTGAATGCCCTTGAGGTTTGGAATTTCATAAAAATTTCAAGCTTTTTTTCAGTTTGGAAAACTAACTGGTTTGCGTAATTAGGTTTGCATACCTTAATACAACACCACTTTGTTCCACTTTGATTATTGCCAAAATCGATGTGTCAGGGGTGTGTTTCAGTTTTTCATAGCTTCAACACGGTAACTTGTATGCCATGTGTCTAGAGTGAGGTGGGCTTAGCAAGACCTGCAGTTTCTTCCAGCAGTATTATGTTGTCCACCCAGAGAGTAGGAGAGAGAATGCAGACATGAAGCAGTGAACAAATAGCTGGGATTGGGTAAAGAAAACATGAAGCAAAGAACCCAGAGTCGTGCAGAAATAGATATGGGGCAGGATCCATGGACTGAATTTCTGAGAAACAGAGTCTTAAAGACCATTCCTTCTGTAAGAACCAAATTCAGGGTCCCCACTAGTTTAATAATTTTGTTATAATTATGTTCCCTCTGATTGGCTTACATCAAAAACGAACAAAGAAACAAACAACAAATTTCTTTGCAGTATTCATATGCTAATTCAAATACCAGCAGTCAGGGATTCAAATGGAAAGGTTCATTTCTTTATAAGGGTTAAGTATAGTCAAAAGGTTACATTTCTAGGGAATTTTTATTTTTTATTCAATAATGGGCACTTTAGTTTTATTTGATTTTACCGCTGCAAAGCTGAGAACTTGAAGGGATTTGGGTCACCCAAATGCATATGTTAGTTGAGGTCAAGACAGTTCTTAGGACAGTGTGGACAGAGGAATCCTCAGCCAGATTGTTATCAGATTAAATACTTGCAAACTGTATAAAATTGTGGCAGGAAAGTGAACAAGGCAAAACTGTGCTCGGTTGTAATATTGGAAACTTGTTTTCACTTTCAACCTCAGATTTGCTTTCCTAAAAGCAACTTTAAACCCATTTGTGTTGTGATAGCTGACAGCATATAGACCACACAGGAGTTCTGCCAGTAAGGCAAATGACTGACTGAATTACACATCAAACCTAAAACCAGCTACATTATAAACTCTGAGAAAGCTTTCAATTAGATACATGAGTCCCAGCTACATGAAAGTTCTTATTTGTGCGTAGTCTCACACACTTAGAAGGTTTTTATCCAGGCTTGGAAGAAATATTTCTGTGGCCTGCACGTGTAAGCCACAATCCTAATTCTCTTCCTGCATCTCCTCTTAATGTGCCCTGAAGCTGGTAGGCTTGTGCGTTTGAGAAGTGCTTCAGCTTTCAGCTCACACATAAAGGATAAAACATAGAACTCTATCTTTAGCTACATTGTAACTTCAAATGAACTGCAGTTCATCAAAATTAGGAGTACTTCAGTGAGTCTTTTTATCATCACTAGACTGTTCCAGCAGTATTTTTATAATAAAGTAATAGTTCATAGTATATAAAACCACTAAATGTCCTTGGTACCTGGGAGAAGGACATGGGAGATACAAAGATTTTGCATTGAGAGAAAAAGACTGGATCATTTATTACTCATCTCTTACACTGTAAGCTTGTTCTCAGAAAGGTATTACCTAGTTATTTTTGTGGGTTTTAATGGCATGAGAAACCACCTTCCCTTTCCTTGGGAGATGCCTCCAAAAGCCATCCATCAGCACTGAGTGCAGCAGGAATTTCACTCGTTGCAAAGGCCAAGCATTGGCTGTAGAACATATTTTTTCTTTTTTCTGCTCTTTACAGATAAACGGGGTTCAGGAGTTTTGTTCCTGAGAAGTATATTTGGTGTATTCAGGTACCTGAAGAGGGAACTATCTCAGCTCCTGCTTGCTATTGTTTACTCTTAGAACTTGTTTTAACTGATACTGTTGGTATTACAGAATGAAATCCTGAAATACCCTCAAAAGCATAACAAGGTAGTTGTGTTTTCTGATGAATCGCTTTACAGAGATTGTAAATATGCATTTTACAGGGTAGCTATTTGTATACCACACAAAGCACATGTTTACTTGTGGGAATTGTGTGGTTTTGCTGTAATTATTAGAACCTATTGATTGTCTTCCATTATGTTAATGTTTCCAAATTAAGCAATATGAAACAATTTTCTGCCATCCTCTATCTCAGAAGCCTAGGGATGTTATCTGTAACTTCTACTGCAAGTCTAGACACCTCTGTGAATAAAACTAATAATTTACTTCTTTGTAAGTTTCTCTTCTGATTGTAATCAATGAACCTTGCACTATGGAATAATAATGAGGTGACAAATGAGGAAATAACCCTTCTGCGGTAGGGAAAGGGTGATGATAAGAGGCACAGTGAGCATTCAATTGACTTCTTAAACAATAATACTTTTGCCCTTTCTTTTGAAGGCTGGCTACTTTCAGATAATCATAAGATGTTTGCAGCGATGACCACTTCAAAAAAGAAGAATAATTTTAATGATGAGCCATTATCATAATTGCTTCAGCATTTCCTGAACTAGTTAAGAGATCTTATTTCTGGCCATATAGTACTTCATTGGCTTTTGATATACTGTACCATTTGTTCAATTTGTGAAAAACCATCAAAGGTGAATAACTGAATGCTAGGGGTGGAAGCACCAAAAGATTTCTGCCAATTATTTCCAAGATCAGCTGCAGTCAAGTTGCCCTGATTTTACTTCTTCTAGACTTACTTCAGAAATACGAGTATATTCGCATTTCAAATTTGGTTCTAATCTCTTTTAGGATAATTCCTGCCACTCACCATTCCTGTTTTGTAGATGTGTATTTTATTGTCATATTTTGTATTATTTAATCCATTCTTAAAATCTTCCAGTTGATTCTATGACTTTTACTTCATTTCCTATCTATACATGTATTACTGTTTCTTCTCTTTTCTACCTAGATTTGTTCTATTCCTTACCATCCTCACTGTTTTATTTTTATGCTACTCTTATGATTCTCTTTTGTTATGTTTTTCCTTTCTATTTCCTATTGTCTCTCTTGTATTTCATATTAGAACAAAGGTCACAGACATAATTATGAGATATAAAGGTGGCTTTACATTTCTGTGTGGCCCTATGTACTTGGGAAGTTAAAGAAATGGAAACATTCAAAGGTGTGTGTGTGTGTGTTTTATATTTATTGTTTCTAAATCTATGTATAAACACATGCACCATTATTTGTATATTGCTTTTGACAACAGAAAGAATTATCTCAACTTCTTCAAGTAGTCAGAGGATAAAAAATAAATGTATTGGTAAATTTGTGGATGTACAAATCTGAAATTCCCCACCAGTTATTCTCAAAGAAGCAAGGTCATGAAAATATTTGAGCATTCCGAGCCCTTTCTATTAGAAACTTCAAATCTGAGAGTTTGCTGACACATCAGGAAAAACAGGATTTTTTTCATTTTTTTCCCAAAGTGATCATTGGCACAGAGCAAAGGTCATATTCAAAAACCAGAAAATATCCATGTCCTTGTATAAGAAAATCTAGTAGTAGAAATAATAGTTTGTTTATTAAACGAGTTAGTCAGATACCAGTTTCTTCCTTGATTTCTTGTTGGGTGGTAATTGCAATCTTTTTTTCGCTTGGTTTTTACTTGGTAATAGATGGTACACATCATCCTTGAGATTGATTGGTGTTTGAACTGAAATGCTCTATCCCAATCCAAAGTGAGTTAACTTTGACAGAAAAATCTACCGTCCAACTGAATGGGACAGGCTGAGCCATAGAGACAAACAGGAATATTTCTGCTGCACTGGTGGATGTTAGCTCATTTGACTTGAGTAGGAGACTTGCTTCCCTTAGTTGCTTCTGTGTTTGAGATAAAAAGATAGGCACTTTCAGAAAATAAAATAAAAAATTTTAAAAAAACAAAACAAAACAAAAAAAAAAAACAAACAAACAAACAAAAAAAACCACAAAAACAAAAAC